>PVIW01003271.1:0-147174 GCA_004026585.1 Noctilio leporinus | reverse complement strand
GCTGTTTTGATGACAGTAGCCTTGTAGTATTGAGAAACTATATTTTTATATAGCAAAAGGAAATACAGTAAAATAAGGTATATGAGTAAGAAATATTGATCATGTACCAGGGAAACTGTGGCAAATATGTGTGTGTGAGTGAGTGTATGGGGATATGAACAGATAGTTTAAAAATTAACTGCAAGGAACTAAAACAATACCCATGATCAGTTTTCTAGGTTTCATCAGAGAGATGAATAGAAAGCCTCTTAAATTCCATATCATTACACCCTCTACTTAACACCTAAAATTATACAATTAATAATTCATTTGAAATAATCACTTTTCTCTCTGTAGCACTTTATGTATATATATATATACCCTGCTTACAACACTTCCCTAATCACAATGAACTATAATTATGTATGTATCTGTGCCTCCTTCTAGATGGCTAGTTTACATGATGCCCATGTTTAGCATAGGATTGTCACTGCATGAATGTCTGCCAAATAGAATTGCCTTAAGTCAAAGTTAAAGCATTAGGTGATTTACTGTATACCCTGTTACTTAGTTTATGAGATGCTTTTCTCTAGGACAGGTAGCCAGATTGGCAGCCAGAAATCACCAAGTACCCTGAGGTGAGGTTTCTGCTGAAATGAGAGGAAAAAGAAAAGAAAAAGAAAGAAAAGAAAGAGGAAGAAGGTGGTTTCAAAAACACCCAACTTCACAGTTCTACATGCCCAACTTTACAATCCTGCCTACCACTAATTTACAGCATGAAAACCACCTAGTGATGTCAAAGCAGGAGTTTTCCTACATCTAACTCAGAGTCAATGTATGTTACTTATTTTTCACTTGTGTTTTCTTTTATTTTCATGGTAAGAACAGTTGTTCCCTTTAAACTATGGTTGTGTTTCCCAAGATTTCACTTACCTGTGGTCCAAAACTATTAAATGAAAAATTCCAGAAACACAATTCATAATCTTTAAATTGTATGTTCTTCAGAGTAGTGAGATGAAATCTCTTGGTGCCCTGCTCCCTCTCATGAATCATCCCTTTGTCTAGGGTCTCTAGGATGTAGATTAGTCACTTAGTAGCCATCTTGGTAATCCATATGCCTGCTGATCAGATTGACTTTTTCAATATCACAGTGCTTTTGTTTAAGTAACCCTTAAATTACTGAAGAAATGCTCCAACACACAAGGTTAGTGCTGCTTTTAAGTAAAAAAGGTGAAACCTCTTGAGTTAATTGTTCTGTTTTATTATTAGTTATTGTTGTAAATGTCTTATTATACCTAATTTATAAATTAGATTTTACCAAAGGTATGTATGTATAGGAAAAACACATAGTGTACTCGTATATATGATCCAACACTATTTTTGGTTTTAGGCATCCACTGAGGGTCTGGGAACATATCCTCTGAGAATAAGAGGGAGCCACTGGACACTTTTTACAACTTGGAACTTAAGAACAGTTACTGGAAAGTGTTAGTGTTCTTATAATTGAGGAGGGAGTATTCTTTCACAGTATTCTCATTATTCAAGGAGAAACATATATGAAATAATTGGGTACTAAGTAGAAGTATTATCTACTTTATATTACTTGAAAATAATTTTAGGAGAGTCAATGTAAAGAGTGAGCAAGACTTAAGACACAATACTCTTTACCAAAACCTATGCTTTACCTTTGAACAGGAGACTGATAAAATCCACATCTTTGGATTTTGAAGCCTTTTCAGTATTGCTTTGGTTATTCTTAATATATTACTATTGTATTATCACAAAATAGATATCCATGTCAAAAGGATACAAAAAACCAACTGGACACCTCTCAGTGACCAAAATTGGACAAAATGAATACAGCATCATAGATTGTAACCCAAACTATAAAATAAATACCCATGAGTCATACTAACATTAGTCCATGGTTAAGTGAAGAGATGAGGGGCAATAGAAAAATGTCCAATGCAGAATTATAAATAATTTACATAGATCCTCCTTAAGAAAGAAATTCTGTCCTGTCTGATGTGGCTCAGTGGACTGAGTGGCCTGCCTGTGAATCAAAGAGTTACCA
Source organism: Noctilio leporinus (assembly GCA_004026585.1). Taxonomy (NCBI): domain Eukaryota; kingdom Metazoa; phylum Chordata; class Mammalia; order Chiroptera; family Noctilionidae; genus Noctilio; species Noctilio leporinus. The sequence goes on along the minus strand of PVIW01003271.1, from coordinate 145,121 downwards.
GTTCAATTCCCAGTCAGGGCACATGCCTGGGTTGTGGGCCAGGTTCCCATTTAGGGGCTTGGGAGAGGCAACTATACATTCACGTTTCTCTCCCTCTCTTTTTTCCTCCCTCCACCCCTACCTCTATAAATAAATAAATAAATAAAGGAAGGTCCTAACTTTCTAAGTGTGGGCTATGCATGATGGCTTCCTCCCAAGGCACAGTAAGAAAAAGAGTGGGGAAAAAGCATAACTTCCTGGAGGACCAAGCTGACAAGCACTGCCTCAAACAGGTGATCAGGGTCAACATAATCAATAACAAGTTATGTAGATCATATGTATGTATCCTTGATAAATTTGGTGAGAATGTGATTTGCCCTCTTTGATCTTCTATCCCAGATTTCTCATGAAATCCCAGTCTTTCATGAGAAAAACATTAGACAAGTTCTAGATTAGGGCATGCTACAAAGTACCTCATAAGTACTCCCCCAAACTGTCAAGTTTGAAAAAAAAAAAAGTGAAGTCTGACACACTGTCACAGCCCAGAGGAGGCTAAAGAGACATGAAGATAAAATGTAAAACACTCTGAAACCCTCTTCTCCCCTGACCCCTCCGGAATAATGCCAGGAAGGTGTTTAGGCAGAGAGCAATGTATCAAACTAAGTGTGAATGTGGAGTTGGGGGAGGTATTTACTCCTTTTTTAATATTTTTACAGATTGTAGCAATTAAATGGCTGATTAGTGTGTTGATTTTGATACTTATGAAAGCTTCGAGAAGAAAATAAATGTGCACTCTACTATGATAAAAAAAAAATAATGTAATATAGGATCCTGGAACAGGAAAAGGGCATTAGTAAGGACTAAGAAATCTCAAAGGATTCTAGTTAAGAGCAACCTGCCAATTTGGAGCATGAATTGTGACAATGTAATACCCAAGCTTTACTAATAATATCAGATGTTAGGAATAGGAAAACCTGAATGAATAGTATATGAGAAACCTCTGTCTTATCTTTTTGCTAAGAACTTCTTCTAAAAGCTTTGTGAATCTAAACCTATTCTACATAATAATTTATTTTATTTTTATTTATTTTTAAAATATTTCATTTATTATTTTTTTCAGAGATAGGGGAAGGGAGAGAGGCAGAGAGAGAGAGAGAGAGAGACATCAATGTATGGTTGCCTTTCACCTGTCTCCAGTTACAGAATAATAATTTTTTAATAGATTTTATTTATTACTTTTAGAGAGAGGGGAAGGGAGGCAGAGAGGGAGAGAAATAGCAATGTATGGTTGTCCTTCACCTACCTCCAACTACAGACCTGGCTGAAGACCTGGCTTGCAATCTGGTTATGTGCCCTGGCTGAGAATTGAACCAGTGACCTTTGAGTTTGCAGGCTGGTGCCTTATCCACTGCACCACCAGTCAGGGCTAAATAATTATTTAAAAAAAATAGCATCCCCTCTCTCTTCCTCATTTGGATACAGTGGCCATACAACCTAAAGCTTATCAACCAGCTCTAAATGAAATTTCACAAGGAAAGAAGTATACCAAAAGTTCATATGGACTCCCTAGTCAGTTTTTACCGCCTAGGATTATACTGCTGACTAACATAAAAGAGTAGTTTCCATATATATGAATATTCATATATATGTATTCAAACAAAACATGACAGAAATTACAAAGAACAAAGTAGTAATAGATATTGTCACACTCTGTGTCTTGGGGATTCCTTAGCTTTTTCTTGGCCATACACCCAGGATTTTGCATTTGTCTGACATGAGACAAAGTCAAGCAAGCACAGGGTTGATGAAAAGCATTTGCTGAAACATCTGATGAGAGATGGTCCTTGTCTGACAGAAGCAAGATTATACCTCTCATGGTGATTTAAGTAAAGAAAAATAGTTCCTACAAATAATTCTCTAGGGAGGTGACTTCCTGTGCATACCTCTCCAAATGAAATATGTGTGCATATTCTTCCTTTGGCGGATCTGCAGATTTTTTTTTTTTTAGCAGAAACCTAGGCAAACTTTCTCTAAACCTGACCTTGGAAAAAGCATATTTTCATCCAGAAATTCAGTGAAAGTATCAGTTCCAATGAACTATTTATCCTGTCTTCATCTTAAGCACAGAAAGGCTGCCTTATTGTAAAATAGCTTCTTCATAACAGTCTGCTTCACGGGAAAGCATTTGGGCAGGAGATGACCCATCTATAACCAAAAGCCAATAATTACATGAATTAAGTGTCTCTTAGTGATGCAGGCTCTTATCGAGCTCATGCTGAGGCTATTACATCTCATTGCAATCCTAACAAGTACCCCCAATCAATTTAGACCAGTTTAGCAAGCCGCCACTCTCAGGCTTTCCCAACACGGTCTTAAGACTGGACGATTTACTACTGAGGCAGGCATTTGTTAACCACTGTCCCTTCTCATAGAATGTTTCATTGATTAGCAGCCAGGAAAATACTCAAAAGTTTCCATTCTGTTGGTCCTTCTATAGTACCAGGCACATACATAATATAATTAAATGCCCAAGAAGTTTATGTGATGTTTAAATGACTAGAATGGATCCAAGATCTGAACATTGGATTAGATATATGAGGTGGGAGAAAGTGTACATTGTTTCAGCCTTCCTTCCAGACCTCAAAGACTTCCACTAGTTCTGGTTATTATTCAGTTATACTATAAATTTTTTTCTTAGTGCTTTAATGAAGTTCAAATAACTCCATTTATCAAAAGCAATCTGTTATTTTAATGTTTTATTGCTCCAGGAAAAAACAAGATGCACAATGTTTGCAATATAATTCTTATAAAACATACTTAATATAATGGGAGTAAGGAAAATGGGAGATTAGCAGTAAATGAGTTAACTTATTATATAATAAAAACAACAAACGAGACCAAAGAAAGACATGCAGTTTCACATGTTCTTTTAATGGTATATGCCTACAACTTTCTCTTCTGAATGAAATGAAGGCTTACTTTCAACCACTGAGAAATCAGATTCTAATCTGCTGCCTCCTTGGTGTTCAGCTCCTGGAGTGAGATGGAAGGCTGGCGGAGAGAAAGACCAAGCAGAAATGATAACTTGTGGACACGGATGACAGTGGGGTGATTGCAGGGTGGGTCGGGTGGCTAGAAGTGGAAGAGGGTATAAGGGAAATCAATGGTAAAGGAAAAAATACAATAAAAATGAACTATTCAAAAAATAAATTAAAAAAAAAAGTGAGGCCATTGATCAAAAAAGAACTTAAAAGAGCCAGCATAAGGGTCTCACATATAGGTCAGACACATATCATATAAAGTCTGTTTATGTTCAGTTTTCTTATATTGATTCTTGCATAAATACATAACAAACACATTCACCTACTAGGTATAGATGTGGTAAAAACAAAGGCAGGCAACCCTGACTACAGTAATAGCCAAAAAGAATTGGGTTTGCCTTTATATGAGAAAGGCCAGAGATAAACTCACACCATAGAGGAGAGGTAATGGTGTAGCTAGTCCTTCTGAGTACCCTGAGGGGTGCCTGCTGCCCACTCTTTATTCAGCCAATGTCTACCTGATGCCTTCTGGATACCCAGGGGCCCCCAAAGACATTGTGCTGTCCTCACCTGCTTCAAAATGTCTCTTCATCTGTCACTGGTTCTTCAAGCATCTGCAAGCAATCTTGTAATAACTACAAAACTGGATAAAATACTGAGGCTAAGGGGCTATGGGGTGCAAATGCTTATTTTTCTTTGGTAATACATGAATGTTCAAAAAAGTTGAGGGTGCCTTTAAAATGTCAGGAACTATGTAGTTAAGCATGTTGGTAATAACTTTTGGGAGCAAAGCCTTAACAGAAAGATGTGCCTCTAACAATGGAAATGTCGAAGTCTGCTGCTGAGACATCAAGGTAACAAGGGAGCTAAGGTGAGGTGGCGTGGCTGATGAAGCTCATCCAAGTAAGAACGTTCCATTTCTGTATTTCTTCCAAATGAGCCACCTCCAAATATCTCCCAATTTGTTCTCAGTGGGTTTTGTTATTAATATTTTTGACTAATGATTACAATACTGTTACACTATTGAATAGGGTGGCATTTCTCAAAATAACCAAAGTACACATAAACAGTAGAAGAAAGTTTGTAATATTGAATTATAACTAAAAATAAACCTCTAGGATTTTAGCTTTTGAGAAAACCTATTTATGTCTAATCAGCATGATTCTGTAATGGGGCTTATCCATTGATCGCAAAGCACCCTTTTTATTAAAAGGCCAATATTGCTACTGATGCAAAGACTTTAATATTTTAGTGAAAAAAAAATAAGAAGCCAAATAAGCAAGTTAAGTTGCAACAGGCTAAAAACAGTCTTTTATATTTTGAATACAATTTCAATAGATTTTAAGACATCTTAGAAAAGCAATAAAATTTGAAATTACCAAACTGTATTGATACCTCAGAATGTAGCACGCTATTTCCATAAATGATTTCAAATTGGTTTTATTGATAGTATCTAAAACGTTAAAAACAAGCACCTTACATCACAAGTAATGGACAATATAAGAAAAAAAATGTATAACTCAATATGTATAAGATTATGGGAAAATAGATATTTTGATACCCTATCAGTAGCATCATAAATTAGGAAAACTTGGTATTAAGAATCATGTTACAAAATAATCACTTCTAAAAAAAAAAGATCACTTCTTTTAAATGGTATAATTTCTACCTAGAATTTACTTGTAAGTTATAATCAAGGATGAGAACCATAGTTTATAAGACAAATTAAGAATTGTTCAGTAAAGGAAAATGGTTAAATCAATTAAATGACTATGTCTACCACTCACTTTGAGAATATAACCATTAACAAAAACTGCCAATATCCCTATAATCATTCAACTTATGTTCTAGTGTGGAAAATAGAAAATATATAAAACAAGTACATAAATATATAACATAATATCTGCTGGTGATATAAGCTATGAAGAAATATAAAGCAAAATATATTTGTGACCCAGCAAGTCACAAGGGATGATATTTTCCATGGGTTAATCAGAGTAGGGGCCTCTGAGGTGGTGACGTTTGCATAGGAATTATATGAAGTGAGAGAAGAACCACGATGGTGTCTGGGAAAAAGGTCTTATAGTCAGAGCAAGCAGAAAGTTCAAAGATGCTCAGAAGTAAGCATGGCACATTCAAGGGTGATTAAGGAATCAACCATGGCTGGAGTCGGGTGAGAGAGAGAAAGAGAGACAATAAAGAAAAGATCAAGGAGGCAGCCACAAGCCAGTCATCCAGGTTCTTGTAGGCCATTCTTTTTTTAATTTCAGTGTGATGGTGTCAGGTCCTAGAGCTTTCGGACCAGTAGATTCTGGTCTGGTGAAGGACATACATGGAGCTTTCAGGAGATTTGACATGCTTTATTGCAGGTGGCAGGTTTATAACCACACTGGTCAGGTAGCAAGAGTGTTGACATCCCTGTGCACAGTTATCCCATTCCTATTAAAACTACACTAAGGTTAATGACTGCAAAGAAAGAGTCTAGGCATTTCTGCATCCACTTTTCTTTGCAGGCAACCAGCAGCTTGTGAGGATGTCAGTGTTCCACATTCCACATACGGTTTATCCCACCCCATGCTGCAGGAGTGCACCTAGCTTAAAGTAAGAGCATCTTGCATACACATTGGAACAAAGGAGGCTCTATACACATTAGAACAAAGAGGCAGTATAACCAAGGTGAAACCTGTCTGCTCAGGGTTGATATGGTGGCTATTCTTGAGGGTCTGTGTTCCAGGCTCAGGGAATAAGATTAGCTTCAAGGCTATATCCTCAGCTAGCCCAGTGGGAAGGCCCAGACATGTGTAGACACAGAGATTCCCTGGGCCTGAAAAATGGGAGGGCATTGGTGAATTTTAAGCAGAAGACTACAGGTCTGACATATTTAATCAATGGTAGGGTGGAAGGTCTGCAAATTGTTTTGTTTCTTCTTTTGAGCTGAAGTTACTGAAATTCATTGATAATTGGATATGGGTTGCATAAGAAAAGAATCATGGAAGACTCTGCGGCATTAGGTCTCAGCATCTGAGCAATAGAGGTGGCATAGCTGATAGGGGTTTACAAGGAGGGATGAGGGGTGGTGAGATAGTAGCAATAAATTGCAAACATTAATGTTCATACTTTAGAAGAATACTTAATACAATTGGAAACTATTGAAGTTAGATTATGAGGTAAAAATGCTACAAAACAGTGTGTACAATAGGGTTGTGCATATGTGTACACTGAAAAAATATTAAGAAAATGAGAACACTATCACTGGTTGATGTGATTATAGCTGACTCCGATTTTCGTCATCATTTCATTCTTTATTTTCCTTTTTTTTTTTTTTTTTACTATAAACATGTGTATTGAGTCAGGAGAAAAATCATTTAAAATAGCTTTGAAGATCATGGAGGAAGATAATTGGGGTAAAATATGGTTGAGGAAGCCCAGCTGTTTGAAAATCACTTAAAGCATCTGACAAACACAAAACACAGCTGGCTAGGAAAACAGAGATATTATATAATTTTAAATCTTTACTGTTTCTGCTAAAATGGGAAATAAATGGAGGAAACACTCCTTTAAAATGAGAAGAGTGTTATCTTTTTTCTAAGTTGAATTAAAAAAAAAAAAAAAAAAAAAGAATGCTAGCAGAACATGTTCAGCCATCCATGATGTTTTTGAGGTTCCTTACACAGGGTGTCCCAGGCAGGGGTACTGCATGCAGCAGTCTACGTCCCTGCTGCATCTAATGATACATTTCAAACTCACTCCACACCAGCTCTAGGAACTTGAAAGCGGCCTCCAGAATACTTTTTATTCCAGGAAAATAACAAGGTGTGCCAAAATAATGTCCACAGTAATCTTGCAAATTTAAAAGTAGCATAAATTATATGTAGGAATCAAGAGATAGAGGAAAAGAACCTCCTCCCTAAAAGGATGATGATGTTGATTTCAGGGTGATTAGATTATATTTTATGTATTTAAAAATAAACAGTGTACCTAAATTATTTATGTTATCAGAAAATATTTTACTGTGAAAAATCAGCAAATGAGCTTTCAAGGGAATTGAGAATAATAAAAGTAAGAGGAAATATAAGAATGTATTTTTTTTAACTATGAAAATAAAAATACATGGAAAACCAAGATTATGATTTTTCTCTATGCCAAGTTTATACTAATGTTTAAATATATTGTCTTTCAATACTTTTTCACACATGCATCTGGTTTAAGATGTTCAAAATGAGGCCATTTGCTTTTACAATTTAAGGTAATTTCTACATTTATTTTTCTCCTGGTGCCCATCCAGTTGAGTTGTTGAATGATGCCTTTTCCTACTTATTTGAAATAGCAAACTTATTGACTGCTAGGTTCTTAGATCTGTTTAAATTTGTTTTAAGATTTTTTAACCTGTTTCAAATAGCCTGCCTTATCCTACACCACCAGCATCTCAGCTTTGTTTATTATAGTCATAATAGCTAAATAATGACCCACAAAGGTATTAGGCCCCAACCTTGGAACCTGTAAATGTCATTTTATATGAAAAAGTTGCCATTGTATACAAGTGATTAAGTTACAAATTTTAAGATAAATTTATCCTGAATTGTCTGGGTGGGCTCTAAATGCAATCACATGCCCCTCTGAGAGAGGCAGAGAAAAACTAGACACACACACACACACACACACACACACACACACACACAAGAGAAGGTGATGTGAAGGCACAGCAGAGTTGTAGACGGTAGCCTAGAAGACTGACATGATGTGGCCATAAACTAAGAAATGCTGGCCACCACCAAAAGCTGGAGAAAACAGAGAGGATTCTCCTTTGGGGTGTCCAGAAGAGCACAGTCCAGTAGACACCTTACTTTTGGCCCGATGATAGGATTTTGAATTTCTGGGTTCCAGAATTGTGGGAAAAAAAAATTTCCATTGTTTTAAGCCAAATTTCTGGTAATTTGTTATAGTAGCCATAGAAAACTAACACTGAAGCATTGTTATATAATTAATTTTCCAATAACCTAAACCCCATTCTGGGCTTGTTTTGCTAAATTTGTATAACCATTTTTATTTATTCCACAAGTATTTGTTGAAAGTCCATTCAGTGGCCAACAATGATTCATATAGTTTTATAGAACAACTTGATAATAATTTATCAAATTCTATTTAAAGGTGCATGTAGCCCTGGCTGGTGGCTCAGTGGATAGGTGCCAGCCTGTGAACCCAAAGGTTGCCGGTTTGATTCCCAGCCAGGGCACATAACCAGGTTGCAAGCCAGGTCTCCAGCCAGGTTCTTAGCTGGAGGCAGGTGAAAGGCAACCATACATTGATGTTTCACTCCCTCTCTGCTTCCCTCCCTTCCTTTCTCTCTGGAAACAATAAATAAAATCTTAAAAAACAAACAAACAGCCCTGGCTGGTGGCACAGTGGATAAGGAGCCAGCCTGTGAACCCAGAGGTCACTGGTTTGATTCCCAGCCAGGACATATAACCAGGTTGCAAGCCAGGTCTCTAGCCAGATCTGTGGCTGGAGGCAGGTGAAAGGCAACCATACATTGATGTCTGCCTCCCTCTCTGCCATTCTCTCTTCCCCTCTCTCTAAAAAATAAGAAATAAAAATCTTTAAAAATAATAAAAAACAAACAACAACAACAACAACAAAAAAAAACCCCAATAAAATATAAGCCTCAATTACTTGAGTGTTAATACTAACTCATCCATGTTCTGTGAGAAATGCAGGGATTATTTACTATTGCTAAAGCCTCCATTTCTTCATGGGCAAATGAGAAATTTCATGTAAAAATAGTAAGAAATCAATGAAGACTTCCACTTTTTATCAGGATGGGGTTACAGAGGTAGGTTGCACATGCCCATACATAACAAACAAAAATCTGTACAGAACGTGTGAAACAGTGGTTTTTGAGACACTGGACATCAAGCAGTGCAGGACAGAGATTCATGAGAAACAACAAACAAATAAAGTGAACCCTGTAATTGTTCCAGCTTGCTGTCTTGAATGAGTTTTTGGGCCATGGTGCAGGGAAAGGAACCCACACAGGCCCCCACTGACTCCTGGAGTTGGGGCCCAGCAGAGCTGCAGCTTTAGCTGCTGCTGGCTTGAAAGGAAAAAATACCAGAGAGGAAAGCACGAAGAGAACTCCGGAGATCTGTAGAGGTTTCTCATCAAGAATTCAGCAAGGAAATAATCATTAGCAGCAGCATTACTACTCCTAGGCAGTTTCTCTTGCCTGAAAGGTTATGTTCTGTGATAGCTACTAGAATAGCATAGTTTACCTTATGCCATAGGTATCTGATTGAGTACCACACACACACACACACACACAGGGAGGGTAGGGGGATCTTTCCTAGTACACTGTACACTCTTACAGGATGGGTATATGTCTTTTACCTTTAGGTCATTCAAGGTTCCTAGTAAAGTGTTTTATATAGAGTACATGTTCAAATATTTCTTGGAGTTGAACATTAGCATTCTATAACCACTAAGCTCAAATGCTATATACTCCTGATCTCTGGATTTAAATTAAATTAAATCACATATTTAACTTAATGTGTAAAGTGACAGTCTTCTATCACTTTCTTCATGAATAGTGAGAGCAATTGTTATTATGATTATTTGTTTCTAAGCTAATTTTTGATATACATTATTTTTAATGTGTGGAGTATTACGAGTAAAGTGCTGTGCCAAAAGTTGGGCTTATATATGATCTTTTCTTAGTCTGCAAGCTCTGTTTACATCAGAAAAACTATATTTTCCTAAATATGGGCATCTGTATTATTAGTACTCTCCCTGCCTCCAGGTTTGCATGCTTAGATAAACAAGATCTGACTTTCTTTTTGAAATAGAACAATATAACAGAGAAAAATAGAATACAATGAAATTTATGACCCAGATCTGATACAGAAGCATGAGTGAGTGATAGGCTAAGCTAGTTAAGGATTTTTTTGTTTGATTTTTGTTTTTTGTGTTTCCCTAGCAATCTCTGGGGCTTTAAAGTCTATTTCAATATTGGAAACTAGCATATCACACTGTTTTGACTTGATTTCTTGTGACAAATGTTGGTAAAATAAGTATAGCCCCAAAATCTTCAGTCCTTACCTGTTGTGCATCTGTAGAATATATACTCTACATAGCTGATTCTGTCACAAATTTGTATTATGACATTTCTCCCTATGAGAACATAATAGGCATTGGATTTGTGTCTGTAGCTAGTCCTCACAGCTTAAGAAAGTTTTATTACAATCCTGAAGCATCCACTGTATCTTTATCTTGTCCTATTGTGTTTTCTGTACCACACCTGTATCTGGCAGGATAGAATGTGTTGCTCTATTAATACTTACGCTGAAGTAGTGGCCCTAAGTTCCTGAGCCCTGTGATTTCCTTACGGTCTTTAGATATCCACATGATACTTATTTACTTCTTTCTAAATTAGCTGACACATTATCTAAAGATTAGCTACGAGACTTATGTACCAATTTTGTCAAAAGGCTCCCAAGCATGGGTAATGAACATGGGTCTTGGTCAAGGAACTTATTCTCTTTATTTTTTATTGTTGTTCTATTACAGTTGTCCCAATGTTTCCCCCTTTTATGCTCCTTCACCTAGCTCCCTGCAGCTCCCCCCACTCCCACAGTCAATCCCCCACACCATGGTCCATGCCTAACGTTGACTCCCAGGAACAATCTCAGAAGAAGCTGGAAAGCTGCCTGTGAAGCCCTCTCCACGTCTTTAGTTATGTCAGGGTTTTGGCAAGATGCTTCCCATGATTACTTGAAGCCCTAATGAACTGTGGTTCTCTCCTTCTCTGATTCCAATTTTGACATAAGGAGAAGTAGCCCCTAAGTCAACACTGCAACAGGGAACTTGGGTGATGCAAAGGAATATTGATTCTGGATTCTGTGATGCCAGCAGGGTAATAGCCAATAAGTTGTGTTTTCAGTAAACTATCTCTTTGTCATTTTAACATCAAACTGACTTATCAAGAAGCTGAGAAAAGACCTGTGAAGTGTGGTTTTCTGTATTTAGAGTAAGATACAGAAGCATGCCTTGCCATTGTAACAGGTCAGTATTAATTTATTAACATGACCCTCCCTGGATCAGTGCTAATCAGGCAGCATTATTGTTCAAATCAGCTTTGTTGTACCATCTTCTTTAAGTCTGAAATAACTGCCTTGGTAACTCTATGAGGAAACCCAAGTCAGTGATGCAAGGAATGACTTCATGCAGAAGTGATAAAATGAAATCTAGGAGAATAAACAAGTAAAAGAGAGCATATACCCAACTTTCCCCAGCAGATCGGTCATGGATTACCTCCTGGGACTACTCATCTAAGAAAGCAGCCCTTGATCCTGGTGGTGGCAAAGAAAAACCAAACCACCTGTAAGGACAATAGATGAAAACCTAAAGCTAAAAAGAAGACCATTTGGGCTGACTCTAAAGCAAAAAAGGCAAAGTTATCTGCCAACCAGAAAATGTGTTTTCCCGTGCTCTGTTAGCTACATAAAAGTCTCTCAGAGAAGGCCTATTACATCACTCATGCTACCTGAGTTAACTTTGGAAGATGACTGTTGTTAGAAGAGGGAGAGGGGACTAGAATAGAGTTGAGTGATGAAAATACAAGGCTACTGAGCAACACATGGGATTTAGAAATCAGAAGTGGGGGTTTCAAAAGGCATACCTTACCAGTAGACCACCTTTCCCAGTGTCCTCCCTGCAGACTGTATTCCCTTTCATCACTGTCTGTGCTAGCACACGCAGTGCCTTGATGTCAATTTTAAAAGGCTGAGCATCCCCTCCAGGTAATTACAATCCAATTCCAGGTGTCCCCCTTGAGGAAGAAGTGTGGATGGAACGTGGGCCGGAATTGAGCTCCCTCATTACTTGACTAGGTACCTTCTGAAGGGCACAAGCTGACAATTGTTCTGCAATTGTTTGTAAATTATTCAATACCTTGAACATGCAGCATATAACAATGGCCCACACTGAGTTCAAGAACAAACTGGAATTCTGAGTCTTTGCAATAAAGATAAGCAAGAAGGATCTGTCATTTCCTGTACTACGTAGTTTTCATTGTGTAACATTAACATTATTGAAACGAATATCATCACATGAGGATTGTCAGGACTTTCTTTGATCTATACCTATTTTCTATAAAATCAATAATAATTATGTGTCGTTTTTTTGAGAACTGAAATGCATTTCTTTCAGAAGACAAAAGGTAAACTAGGTATGACAGTGCTTGAATAAACTATACTTTCTTTTTTTTAAGCATATGTCATTTTTTAAGATTAATACTTATTTTTAGAGGAAGAAGACAGGAGAGAGAAAGAGAGGGAGAGAAACATCAATGTGTGATTGCATCTTGTGTGCTCATATGGTGGACCTGGCCCACAAACCAGGCATGTGCCCTGACTGGGAATTGAACTGACAACCCTTTGGTCTGCAGGCCAGTACTCAATCCACTGAACCACACCAGCCAGGGCTAAACTACACTTTTATAACATGAAATTCTTTATTATCTCCAAGAATCTTAGTGTTCAGGTGGGATAGGAAGGAAGGATATAGCCTAATTGGCACCTCTGCCATTTCCTTCCTACCCACTATTTTGCCATTTGAAAATATTGAGGATTACAGACAAAGCTCTAGCACCTGACTCTAATTTCAAACTCTATCCTTAGCCGAGATAGGTCCTCAGCCCGGAACTCTGTGGCCCTAACATCTTTAAAGCATTAGGTGGCATTTTTACTGAGAAACAGCTTATAGTGGAAAACATACAGAATGCAGAACCAGAGAAGCAGGGTGCCATATATCAGGTCTTTAACTTAGTGTTAGAAAGTTTATGCTCTAAGACTCAGCTTCCTCATCTGTAAAATGTGAAAAATAAAACTTCATTTTCAATAGTGGTTCAATAAATAAAGGAAATACTGTATATAGAAATTATTTTGAATCTGTTATCTCCAGATGCATAAAAGCACTTGTCATATCGTGAATCTTAATACAAAAATCTCTCTATTTTTAAGAATCCTTAACTGTGGAACAATGTGACCATTCCTTGAGTAAATTTACATGGTGTTCTTTCTGACATTTCAATGATAGAATGGGTCATAAAAGGACATGGAAGAGAAACACAGTGCTACAAGTTTGTATTATCACTGTTCTTCTTATGTGATTTCCCTCTAATATGATTACATTTAAAAAGTTGGCTTTAAATTTTTATTTAAACTTAACCTTGCTTTATAAGCTTCCTTACACTTTATCTCTTTTATTTTCCAAGACTATCATTAATTTTAGCCATGACTAAATCTATACCAGTTAAATAAAGAACATTACTTTGTATCTTTGCTGACTTCCTGGTACTAGTAAATGTGACCTTGTTGTTCAAACTCATTTTAGTTCTGAGTGAGTGAAAGAGAGCTGATTCACTCATTGCCTTTGCCCTGATTCTCTGTTTAATATTACAATGCCTGATTACAGTTATTCATTAGGAATAGCTAGAGACAATAATTGTGATTGACTAACTCATTTTCTAAGCTAAATCTTAAATGTTGCCCTCCGCCTCCCACCACCACCCATATTTCTCTTAACCCCGAGCATAGTTAATAGCTATTCTACCCACATTTTTATAGGACCTGAGGTATACCTCAATTACATTTCTTAACACATTGTACTGGAACTATTTATTTACTTGATTCTCCCACTGTACTTTGACCTCCTTCGATTTTAATCATGACTGTGTCCTAGCACTTAGACGCAAGAACACTGGCTCACAAGAACAAAAACGACAACATTTATTCATCTCTCCTCAGACCAGCAAGGTTCTAATTGTTTTAACACATATTAACCTGTTAAAAAAATAATTTTTTAAAAAACTGGTATAATCATACATTTTAGACAAACATAAATGAATATGTTAAAGATTTTACTTAAGACAGATGTCATAACTCATTCAAAGAGGAAGTCAAACAAGCACAAATTTATATAAAGAACTGGTAAAATAAGGTTCAGATAAATAGAAACTGGCTTTTTTCATAGAAAAGAAGGAAAGTCATCTGCACATTCATCTGACAGACTATATTCTTAGTCTATAGATAAGAATTATTTTGCAGAATTGTAAAATAACTTCCATGAGATCAGACTCTGATAACCTGGAAAAGTGTACCCTAGAAAATTCACAGTTTCCCTCTGAGACACAGAGTTTTCTCTATAACTCAGTGCTCACAAGATAGGCAATATTTGTTACATTTAACCAAAGCACTAAATTTTCCTATTAACTCTACAGAAGTTTTCTTTCTTTATCCTTTTTTAAACTCCACTCTCCATTTTTAACTCAACACCTCAGCACTATTTTGTATTGACCACAATAGACAATGGGCTTTCTACCTGTTAATCGTGAATTCAGGAAATAGATAAAATAATGGACTGTCTTCATAAATCAATATAGAAAAAAAAAAAAAAAAAAGCAAGAGAGACAAAGATCACTGTGAGCTTGAAATTGCTAATAATTTCAGTGCAAATTCAAATTTCTTCTACCAATTGTCCACTCCATCATTGAATGATCTTCCTTCATCCAAATGTCACATATCCAAAATCAAAGATTTTACTTATTCATTTCTAGAGAGAGGGGAAGGGAAGAAGAGAGAAAGAGGGAGAGAAACATCAATGGGTTGTCTCTCCCAGTCCCCATTCAGGGGCCTGATCACAACCCAGACATGAACCCTGCCTGAGAATCAAACCCGGAGAGTTTTCAGTTCCCAGCAGGGCCCTCAACCCACTAAGCCAAACCAAACAGGGCCAAAATCAATCATTTCTATCTGTCACATCCCCTCTCTCTTTCCTATTGAGATATCTTTTGCTGTCTAACAGAACACTGTTTCCTTTCTAGTACAGATATTGCCTTTCAATTTCCTTTGCCAAATATTTGTCTTTCTCAAGCTGTGGTTAAGAAGGTGGGAATTTTCCCCAGAACACCCCTATGAACATCCTCTAAATATGCCTTCAGATTCACTAAGTCACATGGTCATGGATGAAAATAGAAAGAAAGTCACCAGTTAAATGTGCTCCCCAACAAGTTTTCATTGTGTGCAGCCAATCAGGGTTTGGGGAACTTGCTGACTGGAATGGGTTTGACTTTGATGCTATCAGAATGAAGTAAAGAAACAGCAAGGGAAGCAATATGAAAACCTTGTTTCCTCTGCATTTTTTAAACAACTTATTTTTAGCTTGTCAGCCCAGAAAATGATGTGTTTCCTTGAAGAAATCTTATAGCCTGTTGACACAAGATAAAGAAGTAGAAAGGGAGGGGGGCACCTAGAGAATAGGAATCAAAGGAGTGGGAGGAATTTTCTGAGTTCGTCTGCAGCTTCTCCAGATATTTTAAAAACCAATTACCTCTCTACTCTTAGCTCTCTTGTTATTTTGCTTCTCTCTGGAGGTTAAAGTAGAGAAAAGGTAAAGGAAAATCGCATTAGACAACTCCCGTAAGAATTAAAAGAGCTACATGACAAGTGTTCAAAGTTTTCATTAAATTTAATTATAACTACCTTTATTTTTCAAATATTATGACAATGAAACAACAAAATTGGAAATATTAGGTAAATACTGCTAATCAAGGGGTAGAAATGTTAGCAAACAAGACAATTTACTAATTTATCATTTGTACTTTCTTTACTTCTTTCCATATTTTATAAATATTCTCATTCAATTTAACCTGTCATTTTCAAACTTGGTCTAAGGAAAATTGATCACATGAAAAAGATTGTTTTTCGTATAGTTTATTTTTTAATGGTTCATAGTTATTTTGGGAAGATGGGCTCAAAACTTGATTGTTGTATAAATAGGAAAAGTATTTGTACTTTTCTGATCAATTATGGCAGGTTTCCCAGATGAAGTTGAATTTGAGGTGAGGCTAAAGATATAGCTTGCCAAGATAGTCATAGAGCTTATGCTTTTTGGACTCAGAAACTATTAAAATGATAGACACAGCTAGGTATCATTCAGCTAAAGTGCATATTGTTCAGAAATCAGTGCACTGTCGCTGATTAACTTTTGCTGCAAACGTTTCTGTTCATGGTTCATTTTATTTCTGGTTGACTCACAGGCAAGGATTTTAATTCCTTGGAAAACTTGTAGATTCTATCTAGTTGGTCTTTATCTTTTACTAACCATTGTTACAAATAACTTCAAGAACAAAATTAATTCAAGCCGTGCTATCACTTTATATATGAATTTGTTAAGCTTCTTGTACATCCAAATCAATTTAATTTCCCATTAGATATTTGCAATATCTCAATTATAATCAATATAAGAAGGGTAAAAAATTATTTTCCTACTTGAATATCTTAATATATACTGTCTAACCATTCACCCTTCTTAATGGTCTTTTTTGAAGAAGGCTATTGCAAATATATGTTAAAATAAAATTGTTAGTAGGAAATACAAACACTAGAAACACATTCTAACTTAAGTGGAAAAAGATCCATCTTGGATTATAATACAAAGGGTAATTGACAATAATCAGCTTCTAAAATGTGATATGAACTATTTGATTTCCCAACCAAAATTCACTCTAATGAAGTATGCCTTTACTGTAAGTTTGCCTGAGACAATTAAATAAATATTCTATCGATATTATAAAGTGAATGATTATAAATTGATGTCTTATTTTGCTTAAGTCTTCTAATTATTAACTTTATCAGACTACTTGTTCTTAATTTTTTGGTAGATTATTCAAGATTATGTAGATGACAATGTAAACACAAGATCAGAATTTTCAAATAGTTGTTTCTACTTTCTTCTTCAAGAATGCATGTAGCAAGATACCTTTTGGAGAACTGACATCTAAATAGTTGATTTACTAGTGCAGAATAAATTGAATGTTTATATAGGTATACTATAAGAATGACAATGAAAAAACATTACCTATGGGAAATTAGAATAGGATAGAATAAAATGAAAAGTCCCAAGTTGCTAAAGTGCACCCTAGAGTGTAGTCTGTCACTTAGTTATTGTGAACTTTTATTCAAATTGAGTTAATTTTGTAAAAAATAATGCAATTTGCAATGAAAGCATTTTAGTACATACTGAGAAGAACAGAGCTTTTTCAGGCATATTTATGAAACTATCTTAGTATTTTAATTTTTGTGCAAATAACTAAATAAAAGAATTACACATGAAGAAATTCAGCCTTAATCAAATTACTTACCAATCTGTACAACTACTGGTATTTTAAATAATTTTGTAAAGATTTTTTATTGATTATTTTAAGAGAGAAGGGCATGGAGGGAGGAAAAAAGGGAGAGAAGCATCAATGCATGGTTGCCTTTCACCTGCCTCCAGCTAAGGACCTGGCTGGAGACCTGGCTTGTAACCTGGTACTACTGATTTTTTAAAATGTTGTTTTGACGTGAAATACGTGATAATAACAAGGTCATGAGAAGTTACTTATGCATAAAATAAAAAGAACATTACATTCATCATTTCAAAATTATTTCAAAATTAGTGATTCACAGCAATAAATACAATTTAAATTATTGAAATTTTTTAAAAGTCAAATATGGCATTTATTCATATCATATAATAATTTTACATATGGCATTCATATTATATGATAATAAAATACATGAAAGTCAGCTTAATCTCATACCCAGTGAAAAACACAGCACTCATATTTGTATATATGTATATGTGTTAGATTTATTTTAGTGGAAACATTGTAATTTCTAATGTAGAGTGTCATTTGGCCATATATATAAATGTATTTTCATGACATTAAATATTTTTTTCTTTTTAATTTTCAAAATCTGCATAGTATTACTATGCATGAACTAATGTAGTATTAGTTATCTAAATAAGGTATTTGAAGAAACTAGGGTATATTAATCTAGAGGTACCTATACATCTTTCCTTGGGAGACATCTATATGAGCACTAAACATTATATTGGATAAATATGAATATTCCATGAACTTGGGGATACTTTAGCTTGAAATATTACATTTATTTGAAAATTAATTTTCTGAAATAATTTACATTTTCTAACTTTCTCAATAAAATGCAAATAGCAACTCTATAATTCAAACATTGTTAACCCTCAAGTTTTGCATTTTTCCTAATGAATAATCTAGATATTACTAAGCATTATTGTATTGAGTCCTTAATAGTGTAAGCTCATATACATCCTTTTTCCATCTCATTTTGCAATACTCATAATTAACATTGCAATTAAAATACATAGCACACATAAACACTGATACACAGATGCATAAATACTTGGATTTTTTTCAAAATACTCCTGTGTTCTCTTGCCTCATGCCTTTGGATCTGCCTTTCCTCTGCCTGAAATGTCACCTTCCCCAACCCAACCCTTTTACTTGATCATAGATCTAGATGGAAGAATATTGTGTCTGCCTTATTATTCCTCTGTAACTCTCTGGCATAATTATCACCTTGTCTCTTTTCTCCAACAGACTATGAGCTAAGACAGGAATTTTGTCTACCGTATACTTATCCCCAGGGTCTGACTTAGTGGCAAGTCTAATTAAATATGTTAAATAAATGTGATCACTGAACAAAAAAATAAAATATATAGATTAACAAAAGGAAAATCGATTTGTCATATTTTACAGCTACTTTTATAGAAAAGATTAAATAATTTATTTAGAATTTGGGTAATATTTTTTCTTCCAATTTTATTCAATAATTTCTTAAATTCCTTCTTCAGGTAGCCTTCTTTACCACAAATTTAGGTCATTATCTTCTCTAATTTGTTTTAGTTTCTTGAAGCAACTGTTTAGTTCATTTTCATTCTCTTCTCAATACTAAAAGAAAATGAAAGGCCTACATTTTCCTCTATTGAAAAACAGTGCAATTTATGTATTAATTATCTGTTGTTGATATTTGAATGGGTCCTAATAGTAATTAATACTATTTGGTATGTCTTTAATTACAAGATATACTCTTCTCACAATTTAAGTTGTTCCCCTGGCATCAATTTAAAGTTTCTGAAATCAGTAAGTTTGTAAAAATCAGTGCAATAGGTTATATTTATTATATTGTTAATTATTATTTTACAGAAATCTATAATTATCTAAATTCTAGCTGCAGTTGACATTGATAGAATTTTAAAAATCTGAAAATGTTATACCTAGGAAATAAAACTTATTGACTCCAAGATTAAACCTCCTATATCTCTGTTTATTACCCTGTCCACATGGCCTTTCAAAAAATTTTTTTAAATGCTCAATTTCCTTTTGGATTTCTAGATTTTTTTTTCTATATTTTATATTTTTCTTTGATGTGTTTTTATTTTATGTAAAGATCACATCTTTGGGAACTTCAGTTTAAAGTTTTATGTTTTCTTTTTGGTTTCTTGCTTTGAATCTACTTTGTCTAGAATTAACATTATTATTTTTTCTTTCAATTCAACTTCTAGAATGAAATTGCATAGCTGTATAAAGTGATGATGGAAATATATTATTTAACTGGTTCATATATATTTCATATTATATACAGCTTTTATTGAAGTGATATGTGGTGTGTCAAAGAAAAATTTCACTGGGCAGAGTTCAAAAGGCAAGAAAGATATTATTTGCAACTATTTGAATAAGAGAGAGCTAAATGAACTGAACTTCGCTGGACAGTTTTTAAGCCTTGGAGCGAGATAGTATAAGGTTACTGGAGGGGGGTGGGTTTAGAGGGGTTGTTGATCAATATGATTAGTCTATGTATTTGCAAATTGGTAGTCATGGAAGTTAGGCACCTACCACCTACAGAGACTGGATGCTATCATTTTTAATGACTGTATTTCAAAGAGACAGTACCTATGTCCTTGAAAAAGACATTCCTAGTTTGTAAAACTGGCAAGAGTCTGGAAGAAGAACTACGTATCACAGGAGCAGAAAATAATTTTAATTGCATGTTTTCTAAAGTAACGTATCTTTTTCTAAAAATGGAGGTCAGGGGCCTAAAGTCATAAAGAAACTAAAATTTAGTCTAGCTGAGGAGCAGAGCAGGCAGAGATTGTCTTGGTCAGTTTTATAGCTAGTTTATTTCTTTTACATATTTTTCAATAATTCTTTTCTATATTTTTAGTACTTAATATAGTGTCAACATTTATTTATTTGTTCCAAAGTGAACTGTTCTCTTTGCACACAACCACGTTTTTCTCTTTGATAATTTCTATAAAATTGTGCATTCCTCTAATATCTGAACCCTATGTTTAGACGTTTATTTCATTCTTTTTCTTTCTTTCTTCGAGGAGGCATGGGAAATCCTGACTGTAAAGTCCCTCAAAGTCACCTGGGAAAGTTTTCCTTAAATCCCTCATTGCTCCCAAGAGAACATTCAAATCCATCAGGGTATTAGGGGCTGTTGATAAAAACAGCATTAGAGGCTGGCTTGAGCTCATCTCTGCATTTGCCAAGGTGAGGAGGCCAGCCATAAGCTGACTGTTATTTTACTGTCCCTGGCAACGATTCCAGGGACAGCACACAGCCTTCTTGATGCTCCAGGGAATATGTTCTAGCCAAAGCCATTAGAAATAACAGTGCTGGCCCCGTGAGTTTCCTAGGCAGCTATTTAAGAATGCTTTGGAAACTCAGTGGTTAAAAGGATTCTACCTGGAGCCATTGCTACTGTCCCACCTCACCTCCATTCCTCATTCGTACAGATAAGGTCATTTTTTAGAAGGATTTTTGTCGGAATCTCATCTAAATCAGATTGAGTAATTCTGAGTCAACTATTGTTTTCTTCTGTCTGGCTCCTGATGCATTAAATCCCACAAAAATCCTCTAAGGTCATGGCAAATGGATGGTGCTTTAATAGTTTCCAAATAGCTGATACAGCAATTCCAACCCCTACACACACACACACACACACACACACACACACACACACAGTCTTTTTCATCTTTTAATCATTTCTGAGTCAACAGATGAGATTTAGAAATCACAATTTTCAACAATTCTTTATCACATATTCTGGTGGCTGTTTTTCTTCCGTTTTTCAGTATTAAGCCTGATTAGGAGGTAACCTGAGAGAAGGGAAAATGTTAAGGAGCTAGGAATAATTGTGAACCAATAATCTAACAGCTGGAAGGGCTTGCACTTGACAGAGAGAATTTTTAATTTGGATCTTTTTAAACTATTGTATAAATGAGGAACATTTGCTAGGATTCCATTTTTTTGAGGATTACAGGGGTGAGACTAACTTGGACTCTTGGAACATGTAACACAGTGTGAGGACTTAGTTGACCTAGAAAATCTCTCCAAGGAACTAAGAAACAATTAGGAATTTAAATGCATGAGAATGGAGACATATTTTATATTATGTCAAATGTTTCAATTATACTACTGGGGGGTAAAGGACCTTCTATGACTTTGTTGCTGGATTATTTTAATGCTTAAATATATAAGGAGACATTCTTAACATAACTTACTTTTAATCAGAGGATCTCAACATTTTTACAGGTAGTTATTCACTTTAGCCAAGAAAAAGTACAATGACCTCTACACAAGGAAAATAAATAAGGGCTTTTTATCCCAAAACAAAAACATTAAAAAACAAATAAAAAAACATTAAGCCTTAACTGTATTCCAAAAGCATTGTACTAGATGCAGGAAGCTGCAGAGACAAGAGATAAAATCTCTACCCTCTGAAAACTGTATATATAAAGTAATTCCCTAGCGGTGCCCTGGAAATAATTACTGGAAAGTGACAACCACCACATGGTCTATGGGGATGAGGTATTCAGAACAGTAAAAAGTTACTCTTGTTGGGAAGGGCTTACCTGAGGGAACTGGTATTTCATATGAGTTTGAAAGGACAACGTTTAATGGAGTTGGAGAATATCTAACAACTATATTCCATTCTACACACTATGTTATTACCAACTCTTTAAAACATGGCATCGTTTATGGTCCATTTTTCCTCCAAACCCCTTTTTTGATCTTTTGTTTTTTTCTTATTTGGTAACTCCTGTCAGTGGCCTTTCAGCCTGATTAACCTACACCCATTGCCTATCACAATCACCAGCACAGCCTTTTCAAACACAGGTTCTTGGGGCCCCAAACCCAGAGGTGTGATTCAGTAGGGCTGGGGAGGGGTATGGTAATTTGAGTTCCTAACAAGTCACCAGGTCATGCTGATGATGCTGGGCTGGAAGACCACTTCTCTGAGTTCTGAAAAAAAATTATTTACTTTTTTCTTTTAACACTTTTTTTTTTTTTTTTTTTTTTTAATCTAGGTATAGTGGAAACATTAGGCTCCTCTGGTATAAATACCATTGCCATTCTGGCAGCTGAGTACTGTAAAAAACCAATCAGTTAAATCAGTGTGTTACAAAATTTAATACTCATATGAATGATCTAGAGGCCTTGTTAACTGCTGACTCAGATGTAGAAAATCTTGGGTGAGACCTGAGACTTTGCATTTCAAACAAGGTCCCCTGTGATGTGGACTACACTAGGAGAAGCAATGTGTTAAAGGACATTAGACATAGCACCTTAATAATTATATTAATGTTTTTCAGTTGCAAATGAGATTTTGTTTTTAAAGGGACATCCCATATCCCAAATTTACCTAATTAATTTAACAGTTTCAGTTATATCATGACTGTCAACTACTCAAATAGAAAATAACTATTTTGTACTCATGGACTGAACAGAATAATGCAAAGTGTGCCTTAAATATAAGTATCTTTCAAATTAATTATTTCATTTTATTTACCAGGAAATATTATTTACTAGCCCTACATCTGATTGAGAATGAGAACACTGCCTGCAAACCCAAAGGTCGCTGGTTCGATTCCCCAGCCAGGACACATAACAAGGTTGCAAGCCAGGTCTCCAGCCAGGTCTGTAGCTGGAGGCAGGTGAAAGGCAACCATACATTGACTCTCTACCTCTCTGCCTCTCTCCCTTCCCTTTTCTCTAAAAATAATAAATAAAATCTTTTTTAAAAAAGAGTAAGAATATATTATAATCATTTGTGATTTCTTCCTTTGTATTTTTCAAGTTATATTTACTCTAAAATTTAACGGTTTCTTAAGTAGCAGTTTATGAAAACCAAAGTAGCAGAATGATTCTTTTCATCCCATGGGGATGTTAATGACCTTCACCAACCTCTTTTAATAGCTATGAAGTGAAATACATACTTTATAGCTCCTGATTTCCTGAACCTAGTTGGTGATTAACTAGCAGATCCTTAAAAAAAACTTGAGTCATGTGTTCAGCCCTGCAACAGGATGCTTCATTTAGAATCTTTGTTCAACCTCTTCATTGCTCTGTTAGGATGAGTGCACATCAAAAGAGAACAATTCTGTCAATTTCATGTGAATTTCAATAGAGTGTGTCCACAGCACTTGCTGTTCTGTTCCCTACACACAGAGAATAAGGCAATTGATCTTTACAAATTCTTCACCTATCATGAACAGTTTTGCTAATTTCAGTAACATTTCTGAAATGTCAAGAGACTGGCTTTCTTCTTGCTCTGTAAGAGGGATATTTACAGAAAAAACTTGCCCTAAGAAACAGAGAGTTTTTGTTTTGTTATTTGATGAGGATTTACTATTGTACATCAGAAGACAAAAATAGGAGAACACTTTGAATTTACAAGCGTAAATGTTGAGTCTTAACTCTCCATATACAAGTTTAGGACAAAGATGTTGTGCATTGCTCTCAATTAGTCATAGAACTTGCAAGTAATATTTTTTTCCTAGAAAACGATAGTCTGCGTATCTTTAAAAAGAGCATTTAAAACTCTTTAAAGAAACCATCAATTTCTAGGTAGTTCTTTTGCATGCTATAAATTCTCAGTAGATCTAATGAAAAGCCAATATTTTCTCTAAGACAAAAATCTTGTTTTACTCATCTACCAATAAATCCATTTATCATGGTGTCAGGCAGACTCAGCTTTTGATATTAAGTACTATACATATTTGTTATGAAAAATGGATATAGTAGTTTACTATCTCTAAGATTTTTGCATGTGAAAAAGCAACTGTATTTTTCCCTGTCATAATTCCTAAGGGAATCAATCAATTTGCCCAGCTTTGAAAAAATATTTTCAGAGAAACCATTATTTCATATTTTCAAACCAAAGCCTTTATATTAACAAGTTTTGTCTTTTAGAAAGCTTTATATCTCTGTGTGTCTATATATGTATATAATCAACTTTTTTCTGTGTTTGTAAAGTGTAGGCTTTAATATTTAATATTTAATTGATTCTATATTACAAATTCCTTATGAAATTAGCTATATTGTTTTAAGATAGTAACACTTGGGAAAAAGCATTTAAATGCATTTATGTTAACATTTCATTAAATCTCAGGAATAGGCTGAATTAGCATTTCCTCCATTTTTCCTGCCACAGGCAGATATAAATTTCAAAAAAATAGGCAGGGCAAAAAAGAATGACAGGAAGTAAAGAGGTATGGATAAATAAAAGGAAAAGAGAAACAAAAAGGATAAAAAGAGATAGCAAAAAGGAAGAGGATAAGGGTAGAGAAATAAAGGGAAGATTTTTTTTTTTTTTGGTTATTTTTTTAAAGGATGCACAGAGGGGGAGTGTAGAATGACATCAAGAGTTGCCTTGGATTCCTCTCTGAAATTCCTTTTTGATTCACATTTGAATGATTTACTAAAATCAACCATCGTTTTCTGTGTCTCAGATATTCTAGTGTAGTTTCTTTCTGAAATCAGAGGGATTGCTTGAGGACGTAGCTAAGCACTCAGGCTTGAGAGCCTTTTTCAGTCCATGACCTTGAGCAAGTCATTCACCTGCGTTAAGTTACCATCTTTTAAATGAGAATCAGGAGGCCTTTCTTCCCCAACTCTGCTCTGGTCTCACTGGAGGAGAATTCAAGCAAGAGACAAACACATGTAGGGGAAATAAGATACAAGTTTATTTATGAAATATATAAGCACAAAGCTGCAACCAGGTATCCAGCTAGTCTAAATCTCCACATAGAGAGGAAAGAAAATTGTTAGTAAATTTTGTCTACTTACTTACACTCCGACCCAGGCTACAAGTAGGTACTTAGCTCATCTAAGTATGCTGACTATTGAGGTTCAGGGGTTATGTATCTCAGCTGGCTTCTAGGGTCCTCCTCCTTCTTCCTTTTGGGAATAATGTAAAGCTACAAAGGTTTTCTTTCTTGGTTAGTAAAGGTTATTTGTCTTAGTGAAATTGTGACAGAGATCCCACCCTTTCCCAGCATAGCCCCGTTTTTTTCTCCTGTGCAATTCCCACTTGTGATGTTCAGAACACCCCGCAATCTTAGTAAGTTGTTGCAGAAGGCCACGAGAACCCCCTTTCTCAGCACAGTCTCAAGGATTCTCCCCTCCTGATGGGCTATTTTGCCTGCAATGCTCAGGACTGGTGAGTTCATTACTGAGCTGCATTTTCCTCTGCTTTTGGCCTCCTGTCTTGGTTAGATTGTAATGGTGAGGCCCCTGCCTGTATTTCCTCTCTGGCCTCTTATTTCTAGCTGCTACCTAGCATTAGAACCCAAATCATAGGACTGTTGTCAACAATTTCTTTCATTCACACAAAGCACTTAAAGATATTACTCAATAAGTGTGAGCCTTTTGTACTTGTGAAAGTTTGTCATTCTACCTGTAATTGAAGAAAAATGTACAGGGTATTAAATGTCCATCTCAATTGCTACATCTGATCCTCAAATTCTGTCAGTTTCAGAAGGAGACATAATATAAAAAGTTTTAATCAAACTATGAGGGGAATTTTATAGGATGAAGAGCAGTGTTAAGCAGAGAGCTACCAAAGGTGGTGAAGAATTTGAATAGAAATAGCAAGAAGGCCAAATCCACCTCCCCCTCATCTTGACCTGAAGGAGAAGAGGGGAGATAGTGTTACTAGATCCAAGTAGGACCTGCAGCTCTGAAACAGGGCCCACCTAAAGGAGCTATAACTATAGTACAGGCTTGCTTGACAGTAGCACTTTGACATTTAGCTTAGATAATTCTTTGTTCTGCTTGGGAGATGTCATGAGCATTGTGAGATGCTTAATACAGCCCTGGCTTCTACCCACTAGATGCCAGTATTACCTCATTATTGACTACCTCTTATCTTGACAAACACAATCTGGACAATAGAATTGCCTCCAGATACTGCTAAATGCTCCCTGGGACACAAAATTGTTCCAGGTTGAGAAACTACTGTGGAAGAACCAGGCAGTCTAGAAGACTAGCAAGGTCAGAATAGGTAGCAAGGAATAAATTTTCTGACCTCCATCTCATTCCTTAAACTAATCAAAGCCAGATGGCAAGGAAGCTTGTGAAGGAACAAAATCATAGAAGGAACCTCCTTGGTCACAAGGCAGGATGAGAAAGGGTTGAGGAGATAAAAGGAAAATTATAAGCAGTCCAAAAACATACATTAATTTAGATTTACCTGGATCCATTTTTAGTAACCATGACCCTCTGAGTAACAAAAAGACAGGGAGCACATGGCTTGTGCTCTCTTAGGAAAATATATTGACACCATGAACCCCAGCTGGATACCATAGAAGCTACAATTATCTCCAGTTTGGATTCCAAGTGGATATTAAAAATAAGACACAAAGAAGAAAAACAAATCCCCTCGTGTACAATAGAATCCTTTCTCAACTCCAGCTTTATTTCATAGCATAAAGATTAACATTATATAATGGAGAATGAGTGAAAATGTTCAAGAAAAAAGATTGTAAATCATCATGCTTCTGTAAAATTTTCCCTAAATTCAGACATTTGCCTAGGAGACAGAACTCAGCATCTTGTGACAGCTGATGTACTGATACCTGCAGTCTTCTCAATCCAGCATTGGTATATTAGGCAAATGCCACTAAAGTCCACATATTCTGCTATCAGCTAGCATGATTTCACTCACTCCTCTCAATAAATTGTTCCTGAAGGTCTCAGAAGACTTAACAATAATTTCTCAGAGAATAGTTTTGTGGTCATCAGCTGCAGCCACATTTCTTCCATCAGGTGACCATATCCACCCATCTTTATGAAGAGCCTCAGAATGGTCATGGTACCTGTATTAGTCAGCTCAGGCCAGCATACACATTAGCACACTTAGGTGGCTTAAACAACAACCTGGAATCTGGCAAGTCCAAGATCAGGTGCAAGCAAAGTAGGTTCCATTCTGAGGTCCCTTCTCCTGGTTTGTAGGCAACACCATCTCACTGTGTGTTTACAGGACCTCTTCTTTTTGGACATATGGAAAGAAGAGAGAGAAATCCCTCTGGTATCTATTTTTATATGGATGCAGGACTCCTTATAGTCTCATTTTACCTTATTTATTTCTTTAGAGGATCTATTTCCAAACAAAGGCACAATGGGGTTAGGGTTTCAACATATGAAGGAGGGGAGGGACATAAACTCTGAGTCCATAAGGTGCCCCACCATGAAAATACCAATGATTAGTAAGGGAGGTAAGGGTGCTGCTCCTCCCCAGAAAAGGAGAGAATGGTTTTCTTGATGAGTGCATCCACTCATCAAGGTATTCATCTCATTATCTCTTTTATTCTCCTCACAATCTTCCCAGTCCCTGCTTACACAAGTGCTTCCTCGACCACCAGTCATACTACAGAAATGTTCCACCCATTAAGGAGAAAGAGGTGGGAAAGTGGGTTGCATACACCAGTGGCTTAATGACCTTAGGTTAGTTAAGCACAAAGTTCTTGTTTCACCCAATAAAATAAACTACATTTTTAAAAAATGCTATATAATTTATAATTTTCACTGAGTGATCATCTCTTAGCCTGAATCAGAGAGGTTTTACTACATGTTTAACTAAAAAGATAATGAGGCCTTTCCATGTTTTCAGTTAGTTAAATACTAACTACCTGCCATCCAAGAAAATGGTACTTTGGGTGCCTATATGGAAGCCACATAAAATTAAATCTATCCAAGCACATTGTGAGCCCTTTTCCTATCAAATTGTCAAAGCGAGGCTCAGTTCCAAGATCTAGGACTTCTCTGTGGATCTCAGTTCATGATAAAATAATAAGCTTCTTTATAATAATGCTATTTTATTTTATTATTTTTAAATATTTTATTTATCATTCTCAGAGAGAGGGGAAAGGAGAGAGGCAGAGGGGGAGAGAGACATCAATGTATTGTTGCCTTTCACCTGCCTCCAGCTATGGACCTGGCTGGAGACCTAGCTTGCAACTTCATTATGTGCCCTGGCTGGGGAATTGAATCTGCGACCTTGGGTTTGCAGGCTGGCACCCTATTCACTGTGCCACCAGCCAGGACTTATAATAATATATTATAAATAAGTTTATCACTTACCATTATAAATGATAAAGATTATTATTTATAATGATAAAACAGTAAGTCCCAATTCAGTTGGCCTGTAAAAAATTAGTCATTCCTGGTAATATGCAATGAGCATTAGTCTTCTTACTAAACAGTTATGAATTATCTGCAGTAAGATACAATTCACAATTAAGAACTTCCTAATCAAGCTGTTAAAAGCAATGATAAATTAGGAATCTAGGCTAAATATTCTGACTAGGGTCAAGCACCCAAAGGTCAGGATCTAGGAGAAACATGTGAAACTAAAACAGTAAATTAGAAGACACCTGCTTAGAGAGTCAGAAGGAAAGGTTATTTGAATCCTAATAAATAGCTGAGGAAGCTACATGCATTCATTGAAAAGATTTTGGATAAATGGTAGTTAATGGTGGAATCAGAAGTTAAGAGGACAGGGTGGAAATTTTAATAGAAAACATTGAAAAGAAATTTGGGTGGATTAAGAGAAACAATATTATAAGAACGAGGTGGTGTAGATAGGCAGACGAGCTTAGGTTTTGAGTGTTGGTCAAGGAAAACAAAGAAGCTCTCAGCATAGGAATTTACCCATCTCATCTGGAGTATGTCAAACAATCCAGCTACTCAATTGAGCTTCATTCTGAAATAGGAACTAAGGGAGACAGTCTGTAAATTTAATTGTTTTGCTGGGGAACTATAAGCATGTGGACACGGTGGCCTGTGGTGGAGCCTGCTAGTAAAAGGCAAATAAGTCAGCCCCATATTTTCAGAGTGGGTGGCAGCTGGAGTTGGGGCTGGTGGATAGAGGGTGAGAGAATAGCTCCTTCAAGCTGTTCTCTGTAGTCTCACACATACAGATAATTCCCTCCTATGACTTACTACCACAGATGGTGAATTTCATCAACTATTTGTTAACTTTTACTATTTCCAATTGCAGAGGACATAGTCTCCAAAGTATATGAGTATCAAGTTGCTTTAAAGCAAAGATGAATTTAATGACCCTTTTCTAAATTTCTCCCCATCTTGATTGCTTACTTGCTAACACTGTTGGGTTTAAATTCTTTTCCTTTCCTTTTAAATTTATCACTTGATGGAAATAATTGGGAGGTTTGAATATGTTTCAACAGTGGGAGTCTTTATTAGCTTTTAAGTAGATAAAAATATCCTTTCTTCCCCATAGTGCAAAGTGGAATGGGCTATTACAACCATCCCAGTAAATTAAATTACTTTAAAAAATAGATAAAAGAAATAGATTGTGAAAATGTTTAGCCAAAGGAGTTCTCCAGCTGATTGAACACTTATGGGCACTTCGCCATCAAGGCAAGGTAAATTCACCTACAAGTAGCTATTTAAAAACATGTGTATAATGATAGTTGTTAAACTCACCCAATTGAATTACACCTAACTTTAGACAGCAGAGTAGAAAATATACATAACCAAATTGATACTAACTGAAAGGGTGACAGAATAACCACTGACAAGAATAAGAATGGGGACAACTGAAGAAGCTTAAATTGTTGAGACAGACTAATTAGCAGTAATAAATTTGAACATAAGAGAAGAGAGTTTAATTGAAGAGTAAAAACACACATGTGTACCATGTTTGGTGACTTCCGGTTGGGGAAGTAGTCAGCTTTGTTTTGAGCCAGGTGTTCTCTAGGCAGGTGTGGGAAATTAGGTAAATCCAACTGTGTACATGCTGCTGAGCCTACATCTTTAAGGAAAAGCAATCTAAATTTAATAAGAAGCAGCTTTCTCAACCTTGGTTGCACATTTGAATTACCTGGTGTGCAATTTTTAAATAGTGTAGCCTTGGTGATACCCTCAA
This sequence comes from Noctilio leporinus, assembly GCA_004026585.1. Classification (NCBI taxonomy): domain Eukaryota; kingdom Metazoa; phylum Chordata; class Mammalia; order Chiroptera; family Noctilionidae; genus Noctilio; species Noctilio leporinus. The sequence goes on along the minus strand of PVIW01003271.1, from coordinate 115,003 downwards.
AATTCTGATTTAATTGATCTGGGATATGGACACCACATATGTATTTATAAAATCACCTCAGATGTGCCAAAGTTGCAGCCAGAGCTGAGTACCACTTATTTAAAGGGAAGTTTATATGGTTGATGAAATCTCAAATGGAACATGAAAACAAGCATGTGGCTGGCACTCCTTGTCTTGACTTCCATTAAAGGTGGCATGGGTTGATTAATTTTTTCCTTAGCGAAAGCTGAGAAAGCAGTTGTAGCAGTGTCCTGCCCCTCCATATCCAGGAAGTAGAGTCAGTCTTTACTGCTCATCATAACTTTGGGATGCTTCATTCCTGGGGGACTAAGTCTGAGTGTTCAGCTGAAAGGTAAGAATAATGCCTGTAGAGATTGAGGGTGTGAAATCCACTCTCTGCAAGAACAGTTGTGAATCAATTGGATAAACTGTTAAAAATCTGTGAGGACTTCCTTTTTGATACATACAATCTAGATAGTAGGCTCTCAAAGGCACATAGGCCACACATGTGCCATGTCAACAGTACTAGGCATGCTGATTGTATGGGTTGGCCAAAGAGTTCATTTGTTTTTTATTTATTTTTTCATAAGCTGGCTCTAGTAACATTTAATTACCTTTAATTTCATTTTCAACAATTTTGTTGGATTGTATTGTGATAGATGTCATATCAGCATAGACTTAAAAAATCTTATCAAAATTGGGAATTTTTTGGGTAGCCATTTTAATATTGAAGATGGAAGAAAATAAGCATCATTTTAGGATATTATGCTTTATTATTTTAAGAAAGGTAAAAATTCAACTGAAATACAAAGAAAAAAAAAAAGATTTGTGCAGTGTATGAGGAAGGTGTCATGACTGATCGAACATGTCAAAAGTGGTTTTGTGCTGGAAATGTCATGCTGGATGATGCTTTATGATCAGGTAGACCAATTGAAGTTAATAGTGATTAGATCAATACATTGATTGGGAAAGTCAGTGTTGTACCATGTGAGAAATAGCCGACATACTCAAAATATCAAATCAATTAAGTTATTGGTGGTGATGAAAAATGCGTCTTTTATGGAAAAAAACCACACAAATATTTTGGCCAACATAATATACAGAAGCTACATGTGGCTTTAGGCTTCCTCTTCCTGACTTCATAAGCAACCTGTACTTTAGATCAGATACCAACTATAGGCATCTTACTTCCTCTTCTTTCCTACCTTGTTTTTTTTTTTTTATATACATCACCAGTATTATATTGTATCATCACATTAGAAAAATGTGCTCACATGTGTCTTCCATATTAGAATGTAGGTTTCTTAAGGTCATAGATATCTTTAGTCATTCTAATATCTTTAGCTCTCAGAATGATGACAGGCATGCAAAATTAGTAGGTAGAAAATATTTGTGTGCCATCCTAGATCCCCTTGTTTAAATTCAAAGCTTTGAACAGATGGTAGGCAGTAGATAAAGAAAGAAGAGAGGAGTTTACAGATTTTGAGTCAAAATTCTTCTGAATAAAAACCAGTTTTCTAACAAATATCTCTCATAAATTCATATTCTTTTTTAGCACACATATATTGAAATAGCTTAGCCAGACAGCAAGAAACCAGTCAGAAATACTCTGACAGCATGAAGCTTACATTGGGGAAAAATAGACAGTAAAAGAGTAAAGATACACCTAGTAATGATACTTAACATTTTGATAAATGCTACAGAAGAAGTAAACAGAAAACGGCTTACAAGTGTAAACAGGAATGGGCGTATTTTAGACAAGGTGATTAGGAAAGGCCCCTTTAGAGACCTGTCATTTATGTCATGGCTCCAAAGATTAACATAGCCCCACTGTAAAGAGCTGGGAAAATAATATCCCAGGCAAATACGTAAGCTCAGATATGGGAAGAGGATTGGTGAAATTGGGAAACAGAAAGCTTTTTAACTTTTCCACAAAACAAAACAAAACCTACCTATCATTGTATGACCCATGAACCTCACCTGTTTTAGAAAATCACCAAAGTTCTCTTGAGCTTTGTACTATAAGCCATCACACACTCAGGGGCAGGATCACTGGCTAGAGTGTTGCTTAAGATCTTCACTGAAAGGTCATTGGACATTTATTCTGCCAGAGCATGTTTGATCCAACGACCTGAATGGTGACTTAAAACTCCCACCCAGAGGTTCAACTCTGACTTCTAAGTACCGAGGTCCTGTGAATGCAGCTCATTGCACTTAGAGCTTTATTGTAGAGTAGAAGACCTGGATCTTCAGAAGGAAACATGCAATGCAAACTAGCTGGAGGGCTTTTCTCCCTGACTTGGATTTTGCAGTCTCGAGTGCGAGGTTTGTCTCATGTTATCAGTTCTGAAGAAGTTCTTTGACTAGAGAACCTACCGCAATGCCTAGCTCACAGTAATTAGCACCAAGCTAAATAGTTTTTTTGTTGTTGTTGTTATGATTCAAATAATAATCAAAAGAATATAAATATTGTGTAACACCTGAAAATGACACAAAATACAAGTTTCAGTGTTAATAAATCGTTTTAAAAAATTGAAAGAGAGCCTTACTCCTCTCATTTACATTTTGTCTAAGCCTGCTTTCACACTGCTTTGAGTTCAGTAGTTGGCAGAGGCTGTATGTATGGGTTGCAAGTCTAAACTATATTGGTTGGCAAAAGTAGCTTTAATGTCATGTACATGGAAAATAATACTATAATTAATAAATAATAATACAAGAATAAACTTTTGTGTACACACAACTATAAATCAACTTTCACCAACCCTTGTATTTACTACTGGCCCTTCATAGAAAAGTTTCTCAACCTTTGTGATAAATATTTTTCATGTGAAAAAATGAAGACATAAATAAATTATCTATTATGGCCAATTCAATTTTGTATAATTACTTCTTAATGGCATATATTTAATGGCAGAGATCCAGGCATAACATAGGTCTTAGCATATTTTTTTTAAAGCATGAGGCTAGTATTTCTTATGCACCACCTTGCTAGGCTGCTCTGAAACATATTTAATCAAAAGAAAAACATTAATTGCATCTTATAAATGGCCTTCTTCTATTTTTATAATTTAATATACATTGTCAAGGTTCTTTTCATTAGGATCAGCCAGTCCTCCCATAAGTTCTATTTAAACTCTATTAAAGTCAGGTTACGTAGCTCATTCTATCAAGTATATGTATGTCCTTCTGAGATTTTCTTCCTTCTGTGTCTGTCATTTCATTCTCAAGTTTTACCCTGAGGTATGCAATTCTGCTATTTAATAAAATATGGAAATGCAGAAAACTTAAATCACCTTCCTTACATATGAATTTCATTTTATTTATACATTAAAATATTTCTAATTTTTAGTGAATATCACTGCAGTAGTGAACTGGGTGTTTTGGGAGGATTAAAAATAGAGTGTATCTAAAAACCAAACATATCATTAATATTTGGATTAGACAAGGTGCGTATTTTTATAAAACAAGCTACAGACCATACTGCTTATTTAATGCAAAACTATAGAGAATGCTACACAAGTCATATGAAAATAGAAATCAGCTACTAGGAACATTGTGGAGAAATTGAACTTTGAAGGAAGATGGCTGTAATGCCTGTTGCTTGTACCCTTGCAGTAGCAGCATTCCTGCTGCTTTTACTTCATTTCCCTGAGAATGGATGAGAGAATAATTCTTAAGTTGAATCTATTAAGTATGCTGAATTTTGGCTCTGTTTCTTTCTTTTGTATGGTTTTATTTTTATGTTTCCAGGAGTAGAGTTGGGCTCAGTAATGATCATTTTCTTCTTTGTTAGGAAAGGAAGGCTTGTCTTCTGTACATCATGATATGTCATTGAAACTTCTACAAGTTTTGTTTTTAGAAAGGAAATAGGTGGGTTATGAATTTTTACTTAACTATTTTTAGTTAAGTATTTTAGAAGCAAATTTATTTAGATTTTTTTTTTCAATAAAATGTTTGCTTGCAACACATGATTAAGGAGAACTCACTCTTCAAATTCAAGGGCTGGAGCTATAGAAGGAAAGCCTTTAGAAATTAATACTAGCTATTAATCCAGCTCATTAGCTCAAAATCTCACTGAATGTTGAGAGTGCTGCCAATGTAATAAGCTTCACAGTTAATGGAGTCAAAGCTAACTTCTAAGAAAGGCTAGTGCCTCATTCATTAACTTAACTCTCTAGATGCTTCAAAGGCAAGGCATCTTGATAGGAGAGCAATAAAGATGTAAGTCAATGTTGGGTTCTATTATCCCACAACTGATTTAAATGTTAAAATTTGGACAACCATGAGTGCACAAATAGTACACATTGCCACCTTAAAATAAAAACAGAAAAGGGGAAACTAAGGGCTACTGTGCAACTTTCATTAGAACTTAAGTTTAAATGGTTTGGACAGCCAGGTCAACAAAAAGACTATATCTATTTCCTTTTCCAAATCAGGGAAGTTTTCTTTCATTACTTTTTCAAATAAGTTTTCAATTCTTCTCTTCTACTTCTAGCATGTCCTATGGTTCGAATGTTGGTACATTTGAAGATGTCTCAGAGGCTCCTTAGCCTGTCCTCTTCTTTTTGGATGACTTTTTTCTTCTTGCTTTTCTGATGGATTTTTTTTCTTCCTTATGTTCCATATCATTGATTTGATTATTTACTTCATCAACTCCACTGTTGGTTCCCTGTGAATTTTTATTGATTTCACTTAGTGTAACCTTTATTTCTGCATGGTTGTTTTTTATGCTGTCAAAGTTCTGGAAACATAGAGTCCCAAATAAGATGGACCCAAAGAGGACTACACTGTACTACACTAAGGCGCACCTCATAATCAAAATGCCAAAGGTTAAAGATAAAAAGAAATTTTTAAAACGCAGTAAGAGAAAAACAGAGAGTTACTTAGAAAGGAGTTTCATAAGACTACCAGCTGATTTCTAAAAAGAAACTTTATAGGCCAGAAGGGATGGGCAAGAACTATTCAAAGTGATGGAAAGCAATGGCCTACAATATAGATTACTCTATCCAGTAAAACTACCATTTAGAATGGGAGAGCAGATAAAGTGCTTTCTAGACACGTGATAAAGCTAAAGGAGTTCATCATCATTGCCAAGCCCTTATTATATAAAATGTTAAAGATGTATTTAAGAAAAAGAAGATCTCTAAAAATAATAAATAAAACCTTTAAAAACAAAGGAAAAAGAAAAAGATAAAAAATATGAACATTAAAGTGCCAATAAATTCACAACTATCAACAATTGAACCTAACAAACAAACTAAACATGCAGAACAGAAACAGAATTATAGATATGGAGATCATTGGGAGTATTATCTGCTGGGAGGAGGAAGGCAGCGAATGGGGGAACAAGTACAGGGATTAAGAAGTACAAATTGGTAAGTACAAAATAGACAGGTAAATGTTGAGAATAGTATGGGAAATGGAGAAGCCAAAGAATATATATTCATGATCCATGGACATGAACTAAGGTGGAGAATTGCTGGAGGAAATGGTAGGTACCAGACAAAGGGGGCAAAGGGGAAAAAATTGGGACAACTGTAATAGTATAACCAATAAAACATATTTTTGAAAAGACTTTCTAGCAATATTTAGTGTGGTTAGTATTGTGCATTTTATGTTAGAGATACTCTAGATGCTTTAGCTCATCAACAAAATAAAAGTTGAACAGTTATTGGTTTGCACCATTGTTTTCTGACTCTTTAAAAAATTTTTAAAAGAAAGATTGATACATTTAATGATGGTATTTAACAAATGTTAATATAAGATTATTTTATATTTTTAACTTTTATTACTTATTTAATCTTCAATACAAAATAGATGAAATTTGTTATGGTACTCTCATTCAACAAATATGTGAAGAGCAATTATGTACCCAAGTAATACTAAATGGTCATCATTGAGAATGAATTTTAAACTATTTTTATTTTTATTCATTTTTAGTAAATATTACCTTTTCTTTAGTTCCTTGGACATATCATCTACTCTAGAATTCTTGGATGTTATTTCTGGAGATTCTTCTCTATTATAATTAGTACTTAGGGAGGAAGGCCTTTGTGTCTGTATTAGGATACCAGATACTTAATGAGCCTTTATATATATATTTTTTAAGGAGTAGATTTTATTTAATTGGTGAACCAGATGACAGTGGGAGTTGGTTGGGAGAGAGAGAGAGTTGCCACTGATGAAGGAAGTTTGTTTTGAAGAACAAAAATAAATAAAATGATAAGGTAAAATTTTTTATTTCACTTTTGTCCCTTGAAGAAACCTTATCTTCTTAAATAGACAGTGAATTTTCTGATTCAGGTCCACTGTTGCCTTATTCACAATGTGAATCCTGGGAATGAGTCTTACTCTCCTCCTATCCACCTCTAACACTCTCTCTGGTTTTACACAAGCCAGGGAATTCTTCAAAACCCTGTCTTTTCTTCCTTTCTCACTAGTTCTGGATGCTCAGGTTTCATAGTTCTGTAAAGGACATTTCCCCAGTCCGAATCAGCTTTTCCTGCAGTTATACTGAAGTATACACTAATAAATTTTTCTTTTAATTTTTTCTCTTATCTAATGTATTATGTAGGAACTTCTACGAGTTTTTAAATTTAATTTGGTGACGGAGAAACCAACAAACAAATAAACAAGCATCTCTATTTATAAAACAATTGTCTGTTTGAATGGTAAATTGAAAAGGTTGTTAAATTTCCATGGTGATACAGAAGAAGAGTTATTAACTTTTGAGTTCAAGGTACTTTCTCAAAATTGTGTTTTAAAATTAGCTTTATAACAAGTGTTTTATAAATAATATTATGTGATGTTGAAAGTTTTACTTTTTAATTCACAGAAACTAATGCCTAGGAAATTGGTGTTTTCTAATTTAAAAAAAGACTGCGTTGTAAAAATATGAATATTTCATTAAAGAATGTGATTAAATGTAATTTGAGAAATTAACTTAGATTAATTAACTATTTTTGTGTCTCTTTTTTATATTATAAATGCCTTCAGACATACAAAATTTAATAAGGCAAAATTTATGAATAGTCAATTGTTACCCTAATTAGTTGAGGAGTGAGGGATGAAATCAGATTTATAGGAACTGTCAATTTTACATCTCAGTTCAATGTCTCGTATGCTTTCTGAAATGAGGATAGGTGAATGAGTTATTGTGCTTCTTTGGAGCCAGCTGGGCAAGGCTTTTTATCTTGGACACATGGGCCTGTAAGGAGCTTCTATGAGCTCTAGGGGACACTAGCTGGTCTAACATGCCTCAGTATCTCCACAAGGTCTTCCATCCCCATTAATCTACCTGGACTTGTTCACATGGTGATAGGTACCCTGGCCAGAATCCTCAGAGTCTTGGAACCCAAGCAACATTGTTGTCAGTGTTCTATTAGCCAGAAAAATATTACAAGGTCAGCCAATGTTTGAAGCAAAGAGAAACAGACTCTTGATAAGAAGGGCTAGAAAGAATTGTAGTCATTTGTGCCATCTGCTATTGAAACATGTAAAACTTTAAAGCTGTCATAGTTGTGTGTCAAATCAGAAAGAGAAGTTATTTGTCAGTCAGTACATGAAGATAACTTGCAGAGGTTATCAGGCATGATTGACTGGGAGGTCCCTGGTGACATTTGTGTTTTTGGTTTCAGTTGTTCCTGACACCCAATGGAACCCTGCTCTTCGCTAGTACAGCTGCTAAATTCTTTCTTGTGTTTATGAGTCAAAATTAAGTCTCTCTGTTATCCAATTAACATAAATAATGTGAGGTTCTGTCAACTTTAATCACATCTCCTGAAAAAAAAAAACCTGTATTCAAACTTGTTTACAAATTTTTGTTCCTTGGCCATTCTTGTCACCTATTTATACAATGAGTAGAATAAAAGCTAAGTGATATATTCATTTAGCTATTGTCCTTCATTTTTAAATCAATTTTATTTCCAATAAATGAAGTGTCCATCTTCATTAAGCAATTCAACTATATTGAATTCCTCATCTGTATTTGTGGAATGGTATTTTTTAAATGGCCTGAGTAGTCAGACACTACCTTTTAATTCTAAAAATTAGAGACCAAATGTCATTTAGGAAATTGGAAATCAAGTTTTTATGACTTCAAATGAAAGAACTCATACTGAAATGTGAACAATGTTCATGAAAAGTTAATAAATAAAACTAATGATAGTGCATGGTAATTTTAGAATGATCAGCCTATTAAACTACTTATAACTAATGCTAATACCTTTGAGAAAAGAGTAACAATATTGGAATTTCATTCTCATAAAGAAAAAAACAGAAATTCAAAAGCCTTTCATGATCACATATATCAAGAGACTATTTCATATTGCTCTCACATTTGCTATACAGACACATTTCTCACTTGAAATATAATTATGATGGATGTGAAATTATGGGATCTGAATCAATTTGCAGACTTTTAAGCTCCACATATTTCTCTATAATTTTTCCCTTCCTCCCAATATTTCAAAATACTCACTTTCCTGAGTTCTCCCTTTGAATCACTAATGCTATGAGCCCCTGTAATTGAAAGGAGGGTGTCCTTTTATACTCCCTCCAGCATATTAGAAGAAAAACATATTCTAGGCAAAGGGCCTATGATATTTTTAGACAATCAGAACATTCACTAAGGCCTCTAAGCTTTTGGGTGCACAATGTAGGACTGAAGCCTTGGTTAACGAACCACTCTGCAACCTTTCACGTCCTTGTGTCTCTCTGAATGGAAGCTACAGACAAGAAACAGGCATGCTTCCTTGAAAGATATGTCACTTTTGAGTAAACTAGAGTGATAATGTCTTTTCCAGTGTATTTTTTCATTCTTGAAAGTCAGGTAGTACTTTCAAAGTCATCTGATGTTTATACAGGTTCATGAAGTATCATTATTATCCCCATTTTCAGGGGCTTGCCAGGGAACTCAGGAAAATTAAAGTGACTTTAATTAATGATAATAAGGGTTCCTCCCCTGTAACCTAGCTCAGATTTAGTTATGAAGTATGCTTCTACAGAAGTTTATATGCCTCTATAAAAGTTTGATTTGAGTTAAAATGTTCATGTTCTTGAGACAAGAAAACAACAGAATTTCAGTATAGTATAATATATCTCCCCAGGGAGATTCCTTCAATCCATGTACCATTATCTGTAAATAAAGTGTAGCTTCCAATGCAATCAATGAGCACTCAAGCACGAAAATGAGACCATCTCTAAGAAGTGTTGCTGTGCTGTACTAAAGAATGAAGTCCACAAGAAGGCTAATGGAATACAGGGATCATTTGGAAAAATTCTAAGAAAACACTTACAAAAATACTAATGCACATTAAGAGGAACTTAAAGATACTTTGTTTTGACTGCTGGAGAGGAAACAATGACACACACAGGGACCCAGGTGGTTAATGTACTGTACATTATTACTATACAGTACTGATCTCAGTCCCTCAGATCAGTACATTATTACTATACAGTACTGATCTCAGTCTCTCAGATCCTCAGAAACTACAAAGTCAGTTGATCACATAGTGCCCTACAGAATATTTTAAGAGTAAATAGCAAACATCACAGAGATGCTTTCAGAGCTTGCCAATTCACTTGGCTTTTGAATTCTGGCTCTTGGGCTGTTGTGCAAGAAAGAACTTCAGAGTGTTTTATGCCCCGCTAGAGGTGCTAAGCCCATCTCAAATGCAATGGAGAAAAGAACAGTAAATTGAAGTAAAAATATAAATAAATAAAGAAATAAATAAATAAGCCCGCCCAACAATAAAAGCAAAACAAATTTCCTAGTTCAGAGATGATGCAATACATAAACCTAAAGTTCTGCAGTTAATGCAAGTTGTCTGACATCTGAATCAATTTAATTTTAAGACAAATACCACGGGTTCTTAGATATGAAATTGTTCATTCCCATTATAGTTCAGCTTGAAGGACATTATTTTACATTGGAAATTCAGTCATGTTCACAAATGAGCTACTGGCTTTCATCTGTAGCTTATGCTGGTTGTGCAGAAGGGTCTGTAACACCTCATCTACTCTTGCATTCACTGTTGCAGACTCGATTATCTGCTCATTGCAATGACTGGAAAAGAACTATGCATGTTGCTACAAGACAGTGGACAAAAAGAAAACCCATGCCATGCTTAATCTTTATTTTGACAATTTTCAGTTATTTGGCTAATTTGGAGAGCAAGTTCATTAAATGCAAGTGTGCAACAAATGTTTTATACCCGATGAATGTCATTGGAAATAATTTGGTGATTTAAAAATATTTTTTAGTTATACTATTCCACCTATTAGCAACACAAAAGAGTGGACTATTTAACTCTTAGAAAGGTCCTCTTCGTAAAATTCTCCCTGCTGAAATGTTAGAATAAAGTGGTTTAATTTCTATGATATTTTTTTCTTTTGGTGCCCTGTAACCCAAATCACAGATACCTCTACCTACCCAACATATTGCAAAATCCTATGAACTTTTCTAAAATAGAGCTTGCTGACAAATATTCTTACAGGAGTAAGAAAAAAGATGTACAAATTTGGGGTAGAACTAACATTATTTAGTATGTAATACTTCAGTTATCTTATAATTAGTGCCTTACTCTCACTGTCAACATAGACCTTAATGTCTAATGCTTAAAACATCTCTATTATTCACAATGTTTACCTAGTATGTATGTACCTTCTCAGACTTTTTAAGAACAGGATGGTATATTCAAGATTATATCAACACTTTAATTGATGAGAAATTATTTATTTTTTATTTCTTAAACTTGATGAAAATTGTGTTACTTTCATTAGAAGTCATTATACCTCTTCCTAAACACAAAACAATTATATATTGATATTTGTTTAATTTTCTCACTTGCTGAGAAAAAGTAAATTATATAAGTTCACAAATAAGAGAGTAAAAGGAGGATGAAAAATTCTCCAGGCTATTGGTGATCACATTAAAATAAACTGTAATCTCAATATGTGCTTTGATTATATTTAAAAAGCATCTTGTATAGTGATTCCTAGCTTAAAAATATCACAGCATGATTCAGTGGACCCACACTCATATGCACACACATAAATTAGAAACAAAATTGTTATGAAACAACTTACTCATATGATACACTCTGACACTTCCCATTTTAGTTCTTTTAATTTTAAACATATTTATCTGGTTTTACTAAATTTAGGAACCTGCTAATAAGTTGTGATCTGCTATAGAAAACATTGTTTTAATCTATATCTTTAGAAGTCTGAGGACATGACTTCTATCTTAGTAAGTATAGAGGTGTTAAAAATATAATTCTCACACAAAAAGAGAACAAATATGTGCAAAAATTTTATTTAACATATTAATAAGAATACCAGGAAGAAAACACAAGTCCTAGTTTATAGAGTATTTCAAGGATGTATATAGTAATAGGAGGAATTGTTTCTGCAAATACATTTATTAAGTTAAATATAAGATTGGTTAACTTTCTACAGAACAATTAAGCCATAAAAACATTGGGGGTTAACTTTGCTACCAAATTATAAAGTTATAACAATTTCTCAATTCCTGTAGTTTAGCCTACAGAAAGTCAGATATAATCTAATCTGGAGATAGACATCTATTAGTTATTTTAATAACAAAAAAAAAGTATATAAATAAGTGCTAACTAAATATCTTTATTAGTTAATTTGTGCAAAGGCTGAGTACCATGGTGTAACAGAGGTAGCAACTTCAGGAAACAACTACCCGCCCTACCTCTGTAGAATTAAGGAACTAAATAAAGATATTAGAATGACTAAAATCAAATTTTTGAAGGAGCTTTGTGGAAACGAACATTAGATTTGCCTGGTGCCACACTCTCTGTGGGGATACAGGATGGGATGAAACATTGGAAAACACTAAAAATGTCAGAAAGGCTATAAACTGATATTGTTTGCTCATATGGAAAGACACTGCTCCCACCTCAATGAAGTGTTGTTGGGGTAACTCTTTGGAGCAGAAGAAGCAGAGTTGAGGTCCACCTTGGGAGCGATTCCACTTACCTCCTCTCACCTTGCCATCTTTCTCTAGTAGTTTCACTCACAAAGTCTAACGGGAAGCAGCAGTTCAAACAAACGGAATTTACAAAGCCCCAGATAAGCATGATAAAGCTAACTAGAGAAGTAGGGTGGGATCCTAGAGACAATAGTTTATACTGCTACAACATCTAACTTTACAGAACAGTGAAATATTCACAATTTTATCATATGTGGATTGTTAATCAAAACTGTCCAATTGGATCTAATGGGTTATGAGAAACACTCTAACATAATATCAAGAATTAAGCAATCATCATTTTCCTTTTTCTAAGCCAGGGATGCATCTCCTGATCAGAATTGTGTGGTTTAATTAAAAGCTGCACGTAGAGTCAAAGTTGCTATAATATTTCCAGGTTTTCCTATTAAAGAGATTCTGTAGACTATAATTCAACTATAATTATATCACTCTAAAATTAGATGCATATTTCATTTTTTAGTTTGAAATCAATAACACTACATATTATGAACACAAAGATATACACACTTTCATGAATCTAGGATTTTTGTGTCCAGAATTTATGGAATTGATAGGAATCATCTATGGCAAATTCTTGAAATCTTAAATAAACGTTACGTGTGCCCATAAGGATGTCAATAGTATATAGAAATATTTTTAAAAGTAAAAAACTCTCTCTAATGTTTATATTTATATTTGTACAAAATAGATCGTACTACAGTCTTTCACCTTAAGTTCTTCACTTAATATCAACTCTTGCTGTATTACAACAGGTTGTACTCCTTAATATTATATTATCTTCATTCAAATGTATGAATGTACATAATAAATTTAAAATTCCCCTGTTGGGTTGCAGGCTAGGGCTCCAGCTACACCTGTTGCTGGAGGCAGATGAAAGGCATACATTGTTTCTTCTCTCCCTTTCCTCCTCCCCTCCTGCCCTTCTCTCTAAAAATAATGAATAAAATCTTTACAAACAAATAAAAAAAGAAATATTATTTTTTTTAAATTCCCCTGTTGCTGGGAATTAATTTTTTTATAACTTTGTTATAGCAATAGATGATAGAATAAACATTGTAATATCTTTATATATAACCTTATGTATAAAGTATATACACACACACACAAAACTATTGTGTTAAATATTAAGTCATGATTTTACTATTTATTAATAGTTGAATCAGCAGTTGATGACTTGAAACAGCATAAAAGGGAACAAAATACAACCCTATAACGTCTTATCTTCGCAAAGCATTTTTATCACCAATCCTTCTCTTTCTCACACCCAGATCCCACACCACGTGAAGCCCTTGCCGTATTACAACTACGACCAGCCAGTGATCGGGTACTGCCAGGCTCACCAGCCGCTCCATGTCAACAAGGGCTACGAAGCAGTGTCCCTGGAACAGGAAGAACCACCTGGCCTGGACCTTGGGCGTGACCACAGCTTTATCGCCACCATTGCCAGGTCCGCAGCACCTGCCATTTACCTTGAGAGACTAACAAACTAACACAAAGCAATTGCTGGTTTTGGGACTCAAAGTGCAGGGAGGGAGGGCCTTCATCTTTAAGAAGAATGGGTGTCCAAGCTGGCTCTTTGTTCCTGTTAAAACGTTTATGACATATTGGAAAGGAAAAAGCAAAACTGCTTCCACAGAGCAGATGCACCCGCAGCATAACCAGGAGAACTACAGAACTTCCTTTGCTTTAAAACAAACAACAAACAAATGTGCTCCTGGATGTAAATAGTAAAGTGTCGAGTTCTTATAAAAGTAGATTTCACCCTAGCTACATGCAGGTTTGTTTGTACATTTGCTTTTTCTACACTGCATGGTTCCTGGGCTGGAGAACCACAGGGTGGGGAAAACCTGGGGTGGGTGGGGAAGTTGGGGAAACAATCAAGTTTTCCTTGTTAGGTATGTGTAATTCTCGGACCTTATTTCAATTGCTTTGTTTTGTTTTTTCTTTTGAAAATGTTGTTTGCTCTTGTCTGGTTTTATTTTTATTGTTTATCTGGTCAAGTGATTCTGTTTCTGATTTTAAACATGGGTATTCAGGCCTATGTTGTACCAAAAGAAAATTTGCTTTACCACAGACCACAAAGAAACAAAGTTGACCACAAAGGTTGACAGAATCACTATAATGAAAACCCAATAGGATGTGGGTGAATGATGCCTCCTCTCCAGACACACGGTGAACGCTATGTGAAGAATTCTACCTTTTTCCTGTTGGCTGTCCTCACTGTGTGTTTTCACTATGTAAGAAGTCTGAAGGAGGGACCCCTGAAGACCCACAGGGGAAATGACCTACAGAAACACCCTCAAGTGGACTGGGAGTATCTGAAGAACAATGGTCATGTGGTAATGAATGAAACTGCCAAGGTGACAAATTTCTAAACACAAGAAAGATAATGTATAACATTGCTTTTTAAATTATCAATTACTTTTTGTGTAGTTTTATCAATAAAAAAGTTGGAAAAATAAATATATTATTTTGTTGCTAAACCATAGCTCACATAATATTGAGTGTTTTATCTCTATAATGTGAACTCCTTCTTGGACAATTCATTAAGAAATAATTAGTGTCTATCAAGTGCCTCTGTGTATCCTGCTATCAAGTAGGGAGACTCTACAATTTATAGACAAGGATTATGAGGTGTGGCTTATGCGCTAACTTGTTTCACAATTTTTTTTACACACATATAATGTAATGCAAAATTATATAAGAATGTGAGGGGAAAAGTAAGTATTCATGGAAGAGTTAGAGGTTGTACAATATTCTAGGAGAGGAAGAACTGTGTTAAAATTTATTACTATATGAAAGAACCACAGTGATCACCTATATTTTAATCAAAGAGATAACTATACACACCTCAGTTGGACCATTTTCACTTAGCTTCCTTAGGGCTATCATGCCATATCTCAGCAATTTTCTGATTCACTGTGGGCTTAATTGAATCTAACCACTGGTCTGATTTGCCTACTTCTATTTTTAAAACAAAATGCAGTGCTGAAAATTAGGTCAGGTTTGGCACTTGAAAAGGCACTAATATATAGTAGTTTTAGTGGGTTTTCTGAAGAGCTAAGTTGATACCTGCCCTCCATTTAATTTCAAAGTCTACTAAAATAAGAATTAGCCTTGTGAATGCTTTTACATCAAAGTAAACTAACATAGAGTATGAAGCATGCTTATTTTTCTTGAATTCATTATTTTTAACTATTTTAAATTATACTTGAATTAAAACTACTTTTTAGCACTTTTATTATATTTTTTTTCTACCACCCTACATCCCCCTTACACCACTACCCTTCTCTCTGCAATCACCATACTGTTGTCCATGCCCAAGTGTCCTTTTTCCTTTTTGCTGGATCTCTCCACCCATTAATCACTACTCTGCAGAGTTGTCAGCCTGTTATCTAGCTATGAGTTTGTCTTTATTTTGCTTATCAGTTTAGTTTATTCATTAGATTCACATATGAGTGAAATCATATGGTATTTGTCTTACTCTGACTGAATTACTTCACTTAGCATAATATTCTCCAAGTGCATACATGATGTCACAAAGGGTAAAATTTTCTTCATTTTTTAAAGGTGTGTAGTATTCCACTGTGTACATGTGCCCTAGTTGTTTTATCCACTCATCTGTGGATGGATACTTGGGCTGCTTCCATAATTTTGGTGATTTTTAAATAATCCTGCAATGAACATAGGGGTGCTTATGTTTTGAATTAGTGTTTTAAGTTTCTTTGGATAAATTCCCAGCAGTGGAATCACTAGGTCATAAGGAAGATCCATTTTAATTTTTTAAGGCATCTCCCTACCACTTTTTATAGTAGCTGCACTAATCTGCATTCCCACCAAAAGGTGTGAGATGATATCTCATATGGTTTTAATTCACACTTCTCTGATGATTTGTGATGTTGAGCATCTTTTCATATGTCTATGGGCCATCCGTATGTCCTCTTTGAAGAAATGTCTATTCAGGCCCTAATTCATTTTTTCTCATTGGATTGTTTGGGTTTAATTTTGGTGTTGAGTTCTGTAATTTCTTTATAAATTTTGGATATTAACCCCTTATCAGACATATTGGTTAATATGCTCTCTCATTCAGTGAGTTGTCTTTCTATTTTGTTGATGGACTTGTTTTTCAGTTTGTTTTGCTGTGCAAAAACTTTTTAGTTTGATGTAGTCCCAGTTGTTTATTTTAAAACTCTATCTTAATTGATAAAAATATTATGTCATAGTAAAGAAACTTTTATCAAAGAGATTTTTTCACATTAGAACACGGGGACTATTGCTGTCAAACTTGTATCTTCCCTACTAACATGTACGATCAGGATTACATTATATCTGGACATGTGCCCCACCTGTTTAAGTAGAATTAATTGATTGTGAATTTAAAAATTAAAGATAATTTCTTGGCAGTGTGATTTTTCTTTTAAGAAATTATTTAAGAAATAATTAAGAATTATTTAATAGAGTTGAGGCAGAACATTTTGGAGGGTCTGCCCAAATGACAAGGATTCTCTTAACCTTCCTCATCTTCTTTATCTATCTAACATCATTCATTCATCCCATCTACCACCCACACCTGCATTAGGGAATATACTAGATGTCCTACCTGAAAATGTTTGATTAAAGTTGGCTTATGTCAAGTATTTATTCTGTTTATTTTTGTTTCTGATATGAAACCAAAGTCCTAAATTGATAGCATTCTTCATGTTATTTAAAACTATATACTTAGACAACAGTTGCCTCAAGTCTAACAAGAAATACTAAACTGCTAGCAAATTGGGTGGCATTATAAAAATATCTATCCTCTAAATATAAAAAATTTTCAAACAAATTTTAAAAAATATTATTTACACATACCAGAACAGGTGTACACTTGGAAAGCTGCTAAACCAAAGCAAAAAAAATCCACAAAACAACTTTGCTTGAGGAGGCCTGGAAAAGCCCTTAGTGGAAAATTTAAGCTTGATGTTGTCTGAGAGGTCAGGCAGATTTTCAGAAAAAACAAACAAAAGCATCTTGAAAAAAAAAAAAAGATATTTCAACAAAGTACTTGAGAACCACATATTGGATTTATTGATTCCTTACATTAAAAGTCAATCCTGTCCATGCTAACCAATAAGAATATAAAACTTTTGTTAGTCAGCACTCTGGGCCTCTCAATAACAGAGAAAACTGCCTATTCAGGTAACTTCCATCTCAATTTCTGGCTCATTCAACTGTTTTTTGCTATGCAAACAGATTGGCTGATAGTCCTCCTTGTCCCTCAACATGAAAAAGTATAATTTTGAATTGTGACCTGATGAGAATGTGCCATCCAGTGAGGTAAAAAGCAAGCATGATATCTTTTTTTTTTTTTTTTTTTTTTTTTTTAAGATTTTATTTATTATTTCCAGAGAGAAAGAAAGGGAGAGAGGGAGAGAAACATCAATGTATGGTTGCCTTTCACCTGTCTCCACGGACCTGGCTGGAGACCTGGCTGGAGACCTGGCTTGCAACCTGGTTATGTGCCCTGGCTGGAGAATCGAACCAGTGACATTTGGGTGTGCAGGCCAGTGCCTTATCCACTGTGCTATTAGCCAGGGCATGATATGTTATTATGCAAAATAAGGAACATATCACATTTCTATAGGTATTCTGAATTTTTGTTTTCTCTAGGTCTAGCTAATATATTTTTCACTGCCTTCTATGTGTTAAGAACTAATTTGATTCTAGTTATTTTTATGCTGAAATTTTAATGAGCTCTCTCATTGAAAGTTATGCTTCATTTCAAGACTGACCTAATTATCATTTTGATGTTATAATTTTTAGTGAACTTCTGAAAGCTACGTATGTTGGGAGGGATACCATGGAGTATTTATAGAGCAAGGACAGTACAACTATTTTAAAAGGAATGTGAAACATACAGATTGAAACAGTCAATTATTCAAACATTCTGATTAACTTTTTTCATAAATAGTCTCAGGTATGCTGAGTTTGCAATAAGGAAATATCTAAAATCAGAAGTGTGATTAATATATGCATAACTGTAACTAGGGTTTAAATTTACATCCTACTGTAGCTCTACTTACAATATTTCACATATGACTTTCCAAGACTAAGGATATAAATAACAGTAATCACTTGCTGAATGCCAAAAATCTCAAGTACTTTCCAAACTCAACAATAGGCTATGTTATAATGTTTCAAATAATTTCACTCATAATAAAGCCATATGAGGGGAAAGAGGGCTCTAATATGTTATTGGCCTTCATGCCACCCCTTTATCAGTAATTTGAGTACAGATATGGCAGATCTACACTACAAAGTGTAATTCATGCCACGGGACAGAAGAAAATGTAATAATCCTATCTGTAAGCCTTTGCATTTTGTGAGAAATCCATACATGTGAATTGAATTTGGGTCTTGTGGTTGACAGCTCAATAGTATACACAACCAGCAAAGAAAGCAAGTCATAGAAATGTCAGAAATAAAGAATGTTACTGTTTGAATCTAAGTTTTACTTGTCAAACCACACATGGAATTCAGTATCATTGTCATACCTCCAAGGAGACAACTACAAGAATAGCAGACAGAATACCTCAAGTTATGCAATCCATAGCATACAACACTGATTAATGAAGAATTGAAAGCAGGATCATTCATAGAGTAAAGCTGTTAAAGCTTTATAAATAATCAATCAGTGAAGAGAAGCAGACTCACTGCTCCACAGATCCATAGCAGACACACAGTGTTGGCAATTATTTTTAAATTTTTATTTTTCCATGACAGTTTTCATTCAATGTTATTTTGTATTAGTGTTAGGTCTACAGCATACTTGTTGAACAATCATATACTTTACAAAGTGTTCCAATATTTCGGATACTCACCTGCCAGTATACATAGCTCTTATAATATTGTCAACTATATTTCGTGTGCTGTACGTTACGCTCCATGGCTATTTTGTAACTACCAATTAGCACTTCTAATCCTTTCACCATTTTTGGTATATGATTATTCAGCTGAGGAATCCAAAGCTGTTGGGGCAACAACCTGTCTAGTTCCTTGTCAAGCTCCTCATCTCTGTGACTTTCTAATTTCTTTTTTTAAGCATACTTTATTAATTATGCTGTCACAGTTATCCCAATTTCTTTTCCCTTTGTGCCTCTCCCCAGAACTCCCCTTTTCTCCAGTAATCCTACCCCTCTTAGCTCATGTTCATGAGTCGTGCATATAAGTTCCTTGATTTCATCCTTTCCAATGTTATTCTTATCTTCCCCCTATCTTGTACCCACCAATTATGTTTCCTAATCCCTGCCCCATTTCTCCCTCACCCCCTTCCCAGCTGATAACCCTCCAAATGATCCCAATATCTATGATTCTGATCCTATTCTGGTTGTTTTTTGTTGTTGTTTAAAAGATTTCATTTACTGCATTTTAGAGGGAGGGGAAGGGCAAGAGGCAGAGAGGGAGAGAGACATCAATGTATGGGTGCCTTTCACCTGCCCCCAGCTACGGACCTGTCTAGAGACCTGGCTTGCAACTTGGTTCTGTGACCTAGTTGGGAATCGAATCAGTGACATTTAGGTTTGCAGGCTGGCGCTTTATCCACTGTGCCACGAGCCAGGGTTTGTTTTTATTTTTATCTTTCAGGTTCTCTAGTCGATAGTTGTGAGTTTGTTGTCTTTTTAATGTTCATATTTTTTGATCCACTTTTTCTTAAGTAAGTCCCTTTAACATTTTATATAATAATGACTTGGTGATGATGAACTCCTTTAGCTTTACCTTGTCTGGGAAGCACTTTATCTGCCCTTCCATTCTAAATAATAGCTTTGCTGGATAGAGCAATCTTGGGTGGAGGATCTTGCTTTTCATTACTTCGAATACTTCTCACTAGCCCTTTCTTGCCTATGAAGTTTCTTTTGAGAACTCATCTGATAGTCTTATAAGAACCCCTTTCTTTATATGTAACTATCTTCTTCTATTCTCTTTCTACTTTTCAGATGATCTTTTTATTTTTAAACATGGACACTTTAATTATGATATATTTTGATGTGATCCTCCTTGGGTCTAACTTGTTTGGAACTCTCTGCGCTGCTGGAATTGTATGTCTACTTCCTTCACCAAATTTAGGAAGTTTTTCTTCATTATTTTTTCACATAAGTTTTCAATTTCTTGCTCCTCCTCTTCTCCTTCTGACGTCCCTATGATTTGGATGTTGGCACACTTAAAGTTGTCCCAGAAGTTCCTAAGCCTCTTCTCATTTTTTAAATTTTTTGTTTCCTCATTCTTTATTGGTTGACTATTTATTTCTTCCTTATATTCCAAATCATTGATTTGAACCCCATTTTTCTTCCTTTCACCATTTGTTTTTCATGGATTTTTCTTTGTTTCACTTAGCATAGCCTTCATTTTTTCCCTTCTGCATTTGCTATACTCAAGCATATCTGTCAAGTCTGTGAGCACCTTTATCACCAGTGTTTTGAACTCTGTATCTATTAGGTTGGCTATCTCTTCATTGCTTAGTTCTCCCACTGGAACCTCGATCTGTTTTATTTTGGGGGCCATATTCCTGTTTCAACTTGACAGGTTCCTGTGTTTGCCTCTGTGTCTTAAGTAGAGCTGTCATACCTGTTACATTGTAAGGGGTAGAGCTTTAGAGCCTTAGGTGTTCATCAGTCCTGGGTGACCTGTTTCACCATGCATGGCACTGTATGTGGGGGAGAGGTCTAAGAGGGAAAAATGCTGGTTGTTCAGCACTTGCCCCTTTTCTAAGCACCTCTCCTGCTTCCTATATGGGACTGGCACCTTTTTAGCTGTGGTCGTGGTTCCCAGAGTAGGTGGGTCTATGGACATTCCAAGATGGTGGGGGCTTCTAAACAAACAGACTCTGCTGATAGACTGGCAGTTTCTTCTGCCACCCCAATTCCCACTGGTTTTCAGTCAGAAGCAGTGTGTCGTTACCCAGCCCAACACTGGAACTGTGAGCCTTGCGGTCTGGTCTGGTGCCAGGAGTGTTCCCCAGGTGTCCCTATTTTTTTAATGTGTGATTGTACTTTCCACTGGCCAGCCTAGGTGCCATCCAGCTGCAGGTGCCTCTCCACCAAATTATGCCACCAAATTGTGTCCTCTCTACCCTGGCTGCACACCTCTTACCTGTCTCAGTGAGTATTTATTCCTTATATCTTTGTTAGTTGAACTTCCATGAAACTCAATTTTCTGAAACTTATTGTTGTCTTTAATTTTAAGGTGGCTGTATTCTCTCTTACGTGTGGAAGGAGATAGAGTGTGTTTACCTATTCCTCCATCTTGGCCAGAAGTCTGTGACTTTCTAATTTTGGAAGTCTCATGGCCTCTCATTAGAGCATACTTGCCGTACCCATGTTTTATAACCTTTAATTGTATTTATTTCAGAGGAGCATAATCACCAGTCCAAGTTCAGAGACTTAGATTATCTACCACTGAAACTAAGTTTTTATTTCACTTACTGTAAGTGCATACCTGACAGGGCTCAGCATTATTCCTATAAAATTCTATAACAGCCTTCTGTTTTGTTTCCTGGAGATCTCAGTTTCTCCTTCCTTGACACATCTCTAAGATCCTGGTTCTTCCAAGGCTGAACATCATTTTTCTCTTGCCCATATTACCAGGCACTTGATTTCTACCCATAAATCCCAGTTATTTGCTACCAAACCTACTCTGTTTATCTATAAAAAATGCCCTGTTCCTCAAGTACCTAGCCTTGCTTCTACTCGTAGTACCTTTAGGGCAGATGCTCTATTCTCTTGATAAGTTGCTATGCTAGCTAGCCACTGGACTTCTCATCCTCTGTTGTTGAGTTTGCACTATTCCAGGAGTACAATTCAATTTAAGAAATGTGCCTGTTCTGAATATTGAGATCTGAGTTTTCATTCTGATTCTATTATAATATACAAGATCAATAGCTTGGGCCCTGGCTGGTAGCACAGTGGATAAGGTGCTGGCCTGTGAACCCAAAGGTCGCAGGTTCGATTCCCAGCCAGGGCAACATAACTAGGTTGCAAGCCAGGTCTCCAGTCAGGTCTGTGGCTGGAGGCAGGTGAAAAGCAACCATACATTGATGTCTCTCTCCCTCTCTGCCTCCCTCTATTCCCCTCTTTCTAAAAATAATAAAATAAAATCTTTGAAAAAAAAATAGCTTGGTTCTTAAGCTGTCAAAGCATGTATGACAATGACCAGAAATACTTTTAAAAACATATATATGAGACCCACCCATAACATGTATGATATAGTAGGTCTGGTGTGGTGGAGTCTGAAAATATTTATGTCAAATATGTCCTCAAGTAATATTGATACTGCTAGTATGTGGTTTACATTTTGGAACCCATTGCCATAGAAAATAGTTATTTTTATCCTTATAGGTAAATGACTATGCACAGGGACTCAAAGTTTTTTTATTTCATATTGATTTAGGATTTAATGGTAAATGATGTTTTAAAATAAGAACTGACTAAAAACAAGTAGAAGCATCATACAATCATGCAACTTGAAAGACCCATGACTTTATATAAAGGGTATTTTCTAAAATGTGCTGTGTAACACTACTAAAAGATGATTTCTGTGAAATAAACTTAAATAAAGATAAACATTAGCAATAACAACAAAAGAAGTTTCTATGATCAAATTTAATTTGCATAAAATTATATATGACATATCCTCTTTGGAATTCCACAAAACACTTAAACATTTAAACAATATCATAAATATTGTAGTCAAGAAATCTATTTAAATTTGTTTAACCTTGGGTTTTCTAAATGCATTCAAACATAACACCCTTTCTCAGTTTACTATTTATCACATTTCTGCAGAATTTATATTCTATAAAACTCACTTAGGAAGTGGTCATTAAAAAATGTTCTTTCTTTGACCATCAAGAAAAGTATAACAGCCCTGGCTGGTGGCACAGTGGATAAGGTGCCGGCCTGTGAACCCAAAGGTCACTGGTTCGATTCCCAGCCAGGGCAACATAACCAGGTTGCAAGCCAGGTCTCCAGCCAGGTCTGTAGCTGGAGGCAGGTGAAAGGCAACCATACATTGATGTCTCTCTCCCTCTCTGCCTCTCTTCCTTCCCCTCTCTCTAAAAATAATAAATAAGATTAAAAAAAAAAAAAAAAGAAAAGAAAAGAAAAATATGGCCCCTGGCTGGTGACACAGTGGATAAGGTGCCAGCCTACGAACCCAAAGGTTGCTGGTTCAGTTCCCCAGCCAGGGCACATAACCAGATTGCAAGCCAGGTCTCCAGCCAGGTCCATGGCTGGAGGTGGTGAAAGGCACCCATACATTGATGTCTCTCCCACTCTCTGCTTCCTTCTCTCCCTTCCCAATTCTCTAAAAATAATAAATAAAATATTTTTTTTGAAAAAGAAAAGTATGTACCTTTGCAAATAGCTATTTCCATGTTTACAAATGGCATAATATACTCTTCTGAGATGCATGGAGGCTTTTTTTAAAATCAAAGATATATTTTAAAATATATTTTAATCTCTCTAATAATAAAGCAAGTGTCAAATTTGTCTGGACTAAGTGAGAGTGAGTAATTAAAATAATAAGAACCTGGCATCAAAAACAGAAAATATATCTGCAGGAGATTAGGCCCATTGTTTCTATTGTGTAAAGCACTGCAAATCATAATTAAGTCAACAAAGCATACCTAGAAATGTAAGCAGTCTTATCATCTGAGTAGACAAGTTCCTGCTCAGTCACTGGCCTCAAGTGATGACATTTATTCATCTGTGTTTTCTGGGCTTGAGGTTCCTCTAAGACAACTAATAAAAAAGCAAGTGGGAAGGGCGGATGACAAAACCAAACATGAATCTTGGTTCATTCTCATTTCTTTACAAGATCCAGGAAATTGATTACAATGTCAGAATGAACTTTAGACTTTCTATGCACGTTATTTTTTGTTTTTTTTAAATGACATAAGAATAAAAATGCATAAAAATGAGGTTATACATGAGATCAAATTTTGTGTGCATTGAGAAAGCTACCCTAATGGTAATGATGGAAGAACTGTATGATTATTTCCTGGGATAAAAAAAAATATTCATACTATCCAAATTCTTGTGTGTGACTATATCCTTTTAGGCATAAATTAACTTGATTTTACATAGTGGAAGGAATCTGATAGAAGATGATGAAAATGTAGCTTAATTAGGCAGTATTTTAGCCTTCTCAGCCTGCCATAACAAAATACCATAGAATGGGTGTTTTAAAAAACACCAAATTATTTTCTCATAGTTCTGATGGCTGAAAGCACAACATTTACGTGACAATCGAGGTTGGTTTCTGGTGGGACCTCTCTTTCTGACTTGCATATGACTACCTTCTCAAATATAAAATTAATAAACATAAACTTAAGATATACAAGTTTACAAATATATTGGAGTTTTCATCAAAAGTTAATACTTAGAACTTTTAATCAGACTATATTATATAAACAATGCCTAGAGTAACCAATTTCTACAGATATAGAATAGCTCAGTTCTCAACATTTTATCATGGTTTAAACAAAACTAGCATACTGTGTTCACTTATACTTTGAATGAAATTCACCTGAAATATGATGAATAGGATATTGAGATGTTGGAAATCATAATAAAAATGTGGAACATGCTGGAGAACTTTAGAATAAAAAAGAGATTCAGGTAGGGCAAAACATTCTTGTCTTTAATAGTTGAGATGATCGAAACATAAAAAGTGGAAGTGTGCTTGTTCCTTTTGCCAGATGCAACAAAATTAAGATGGGTAGTATAGGATGGCAGTTTTTAGTTAAATGTATTCATTCTTTTAATAAATATTTCAGGGGAGGGCAAAAGTGATTTTACAGTTGTTCGTATGGAAAATAATACAATGATTAATAAATAATAAATACAGAATAAACTTTTGTATTTCATGTACTCACAAATGTAAACCTACTTTTGCCCCATCCTTATGTACCAACCACTCATGTTGTCCTATTAAACATGTATCTTCAAGAATGTTTTACAGATAAGAAAATTAGCTATTATAGTACATGCCAAAAGTGCTATGATAAAAAACTGGGTAGAATTAAAACATATATTAAATTGACAAATTGGCAAGAGTAGAATTATCACATTGAGGATCAGTAAGATGGAAAGAATATTCCAAAGAGAGTATTAATCAACCCAAAGATAAACTGAAGACAGATAAGTTTAAGGAATCTTGGTAGAGTAGACAAGGAAAGATGTGGTACAAAGTTAAGCTGGAAAGGTAAGCGGGAACTGATCATGCATGTGGAGGCAGATTTGCTAAGGAGTTCAGGCTTTAACATAAGTAATTTATACTACCAGCAACCACGAAATCATAGGTGAATGTTAATAAAAGTACTGAACCTATCAGTTTGGCTTTGGTAGGAAGACTGTATTAAGGAAGACAGACCGTAATCCTGGAGACCAGTAGGAGTCTAATGAAATATAACACTTGAGAGATTATGCAGGACTGATTTAGGAAAATGCCAGTTGGAATTAAAGGCAGAAAATAATTGATAGTTAAGTTTTACAAAGCCTTTATTTACCATGCATATTTTCAATAATTTTATATTTAATAACTCCAACAAGGAAACTTGAAGTAGTCTACATACTGTTATTAACTTCAGTTTATAGATAATAATGTCAGGAATGGAGATGTTCAAGTATTAAGTCATGATTCAAAGCCAGGAAATCTCTTTAAGAAAGGGAATTTTTTAGTACTTATGCTCTATGGCTTCTTAAAAATTTATATGAGAGTTATTTAGGATGTAAAAATAGTAGATCTATGCAACTGGAAGCAGGAAAAGTTTGAGGACATGGGAGGTACTCAGGATAGTGCTCATATTTCTGGTTAGAGCAATGAAGACCATATTGATATATCATCTGCTATAGCAGCCACAGAAGGGATAACCTGGTTTGTAGCTTTTAAAAAATGATAAATTCTCTTATGGACATGTTGACTTTTAAGAACTTAAAGCAGTGCCATTCAGTATCAGTGAGATAAGTAGATCTACAATTAAGAATAATGATGGGCCATATTTATTAGAATTCGATGTTGCATCCATGGGAATTAAGTAAATTAATCATGGACTGTGGGTAGATTGAGAAGGGAGGAGGGACCATATAAAAATCCTTGATAATGGCAAAAGTGATATCAAAAGAAAATCAAAAGGACTATCTAGAAGATCATCAACAAACAATTATAGATTTCTTCCAGACTTAAGGAAGAGAGAATTTTCTAACTTTGACAATAACCTGTTTTGGTAAGTAGCGAGAACTATTATGTCACTGGAAGTATTAACATGGATATCTAATGTCCAGCCTCAGAGACAATGTACAAAGTAGTTTGTGTTTGTTAGGACTTTGAACTAGATGATACCTCAATTCTTTCTAATTCTATGATCTAATGATTATATACATTTTTCCTGAATAAAAAAAATAATACACATTTCTAGAGCCTCACACTATGTGATGACTATCAACACTTAAGATGAAAAACATTTTCTTAGTTTCAATTTATACCAATTTTTAATTTTGCATGCAGGTATAGTAGGAGGATTGGATAGATAAAACATTATTTGTCAAACTTTCCAATCTTTAAATCAAATACTAAATGACTGGAAAACTGTGGGGGACCCCTGCCTGCAGTAGATCCCCCAGTGCCACGGATAAAATAACATTGTCCCAAATAGTTGGTGTGTAAGGGGAAGATGTGGCCCAAGGCCAAAGGCCCAATTATTTGTTCCCAAAGTCCTTTTATTGAAAGGGGTAAACTTGAAGGCATGTAGCTTGTCAGTCAAGGCTAATCAATGCTAATTATAGGGAAATGGAAAAAACAATTGAAGGGGCAGGGAGATCTCACTCAAGGCAGAATGTGCATTTAAATTTAAAAACTTCTGTTGTTGATGCAACAAAGGATCAGGTGAGGTGAGAGAAAAGGCTCTAGCTTCATGGCAGCTAGAATATTTTCCCTTGACCTAGTTCCTCACTCGCCCCAGGGTCCACTGGCTATAACTGGGAAACATGTATGTACCCTGTCTTCCAGTCGGGACTTACAGATTTAGCCTGGCCTGTGCAAGACTTCAAGTTTCAATGTTTTCCCAGGGGGACCCCAATAGAGAATGTTTAGGGTACTTAGTTAAAATTGCCTATGAATTACCCAAGTGTTTCCATACTTGCTAAATTACAGAGCCTGGCATACATGCCAGGTGGACAGTTTGCAGAGGAAGAAGGAGGAGTCTCTGGCTGTCAGTCATTTTGCTGGGGAATCTTCAGTCACTGTGGCTGCTCAGAATGGCTGGCTAGTGGGCTGGAGAGCCACCAAACTGTCAGGAGAGAAGGAAGGATAGACTGCTGATTCGCTGCAGCCCAGTGGACAGTGATGGCAGCCTCAAAGAGGCCTCCAGTGGAGCCCCCAACTGTTCCTAACAATAAATCACTTTTAGAAAATGAATGATTGAAACAAATCTATTCTATAATTTTTTATGCTTGAAATTAGAATGAGATGATTATTTCTGGGTATAGATTTTTTAATGTTATTTTTTCATTTTAAATTAAATCATTTTTTATTTTTTAATTAAAGTTGATATGCAATAGCATTTTAGTTTCAGGTGTGTCTTAATTTTTGAATTTAAATTATTTTTTATTTTTCAATTATAGTTGATTACAATATCATATTAGTTTCAAGTGTACACCCAATGATCAGACATAAATCTTGCATCTCTCTGACACCATACATATTTATTAGAATATTATTGACTATATTCTCTATGCTGTACTTCACATCCCTGGGACTATTCTGTAACAATCAATTTGCCTAACTTAATGCCTTTGCCTTTTCACCCATCCTCCCAATCCCTCTCCCATCTGGCAATGTTAAAATGTTCTCTTTACCTAAGAGTCTGTTTCTATTCTGCTTGTTTGTTTATTTTGCTTTTCAGATTCAATTGTTGATATATATGTATTTATTGCCATTTCGTTGTTAATATTTTTTTTTTTCTTCCTCTTTTTTTTCAAGAAGACTCTAGCATTTCATGTAATACTAGTTTGGTGGTGATTAACATTTTTTAGATTTTTCTTGTCTGGGTACTTCTTTATACGTCCTTTGATTCTAAATGATAGCTTTGCTAGGTTGAGTAGTAACCAGCTTGGTTGTAGATCTTGCTTTTCATCACTTTGAATATTTCTTGCTAATCCCTCTGGCTGCAAAGATTCTGTTGAGAAATCAGATGACAGTCTTATGAGTTCCCTTTGCAAGTAACTAACTGCTTTTTTCTTGATGCTTTTAAGATTCTCTTTGTCTTTAACCTTTTGCATTTAATTATGATGTATCTTGGTGTAGGACTCTTTGGGTTCATCATAGATCTTTTCAATTTTCTAGGTACAGTTTATATTCTAATATTTATACCATGGATGTTTTTATCCCAAGGATGATCAAGCACCTAGCTAAAAACAGAATGATTGTTTGAACAATTTCAAAATTTTTACATTTTAATATTAAATATTTATGTGTGTAACAAGTTCTAAAATTCACCTCAAGAGAATCTCAAATTAAATTGTTCAATTTTTTAATTAATATTACAATTCCCCTAACCCAGACCATTTAAAAAATGTTAAGAAAGAGTAAGATAAGCTGTTATTTTTATAATGAAACTAAAACAAACTAGAATAGGTCCACAAAAAACTATCTTAAAGACCAGCCCCATTTTGATGTTTGACTACTGATAACTTTGAAGTCCCACCACTCCCCTTTCCCCTTCTGCCCCACATACTGATAAGAAAGTCTGAATGCTGTCTCCCTTGGAACCAGTGGCAAGCCACACTCCAGCCCCAACTCATAAATTCCAACCTAGTCGACCACCATAAATTCCAAACTAGTCACTTTTACCTGCTTGAACCAGCTTGGGAGCTTGCCCCCTTACCTCCACAAAGCTTCATTTTGTGAGTAATAACACTTTTCCTACCCCCCTGTTTCAGGTGAGGTGTCATCCATCTCCACATTCAAGCCAAAACAAAACCCCAAATAGAATGAGCATGTTTGTGAGTTACTTCTGAGACACTCCTGGGGCCTGTAAATTATCTGACTAATGTTTAACATAACTTTCTATGACAGCACTTAGTAAAGATCATGTTCTTATTTATAGTATATTACATAATCAATATTTTAGGAGGCTGACTCTCATCTATTTCCCCTACTTTTATTCTTCATTGGTAAACTTATATATATGAACTAATATATTCAAGTCTTCTTTCTCCTGGTAGGTTAAAACAAATGCATGGACATGTAAACGGACCAGAGAAACTTGGCTTTGCAAATCAGCCATGTGTACAAAGTGGGTGGTATTAGTTAAGAGTATAAACTAGATGACACATTGATTCCTTCTAAATATAAGATTCTATGATTTTTTTGCACTTTCCATTATAAGTGACGTGATATACATACATTCCTAGAGCCCAAAACTGTGTGATGATTGTCAATACTTGAGATGAAAAACCATCCTGGAGTTCATTTTCTGCTCTATCAACTCTAACTAACTAAACAAAATATTCTACTCTCTGTGTAAAAATTTATAAAATGTTGACTAGCTGTTTCATGGATGAAACAATTTTCCTTTTTAAGGATATATTTTTAAAAGCCTTTGGTCACTCATCTGCTCTTCCTATGTCCCCCAGGTTACTGTGGTAGAGCCTATGGAATGTGTTTACTACAACATTATCATTTTCACTTCTGTAGAATTCTGAAAAACTATGGTTTGCAGTATTCCTGATGGTTAGCTATGACCATCAGTGATTGGCTTCTGGTCAGTAGAAAAGTGATTCAAAGTGATCTGTTATTTGCAACCTGAGACAGTTAAGAACAGGTGGGAATTCTTTTTTTTCTCTTGCCTAGCCATGTATCTTTTGTAAAGATCCTGGTTTTCTGAATTACTAAGGGGAAAAAAAAAAGTTTTCAAATACAGCTAACAAAACACATATTTAGCAATACTACTAATTGGAACTTTGTGTGAACCCACTGAAATTTCATAGGTTCTATGATTGCTGCAAAACAGCTTCCTGTGACTAATACCAACACCAAAATATGCATAAACAAAATTTACTTTATCAAGTAAACACAAGGGATCTCTATGACCTTGAAATGTCTTTAGCCACTTTCTTGAGTATCAAATTAGACAACTCCTAAATCTCTGCATCCACCAATGTAGTATTTGTTAATGTTTTTTCAACAACCCATTTATTTTCTATCCTCAAGTCTCTTGATTGCTCTCACCTATCTCAAGGTCACACTTATTTTTTAATCAATTTTTTAGTTATTTTTCTTTGTATTTTTTATTTATCTTCCATGTTATCTTTCAAAGAAAAACTTTCATTTTAGAACCTACTGTCTTAATATGAGCACATCAAAAGAGGCAGGGCATAGGTACCCTTGCCACTCCATTAGAAATTGTCCCCAGAGCAATCACAAAACCTGTTTAATAATGTATTCTCAAAAGCAAGATAAATTTCTTTGCCTGAAGTATATCTTAATTGTATATGTCTATTCTCAAGACTTTATAACTTATTTCAAAGAGCAAGGTAAATTGCCTGCATGTATGCTAATGAGCTAGCTATTTGAAATCATTATTTCCTTATAATCAGTGCTGCTGGATCCCTTAGGATTTGAATTATTGGCTAAGTGTGGCTTTATCCTACTCTCAATGTTGAAACTTGGGAATTATTGGCTAACTATTGCATGGATAAGGTAATTTTTCTTTTCAAGTATATTTTCTTTTTGAAAATATATTGTCAGTCTTTTATAACCTGTCAATTTCAATCTTTTTTAACAGAAAAGAGTATAAATACATCAAAATATTTGAAACATCCATCCAAATATTAATGTGACTTCTTCATGGTGTGAACAAGCAAATAATGAAATAAAATGCTGTGTTAAGTTATATGTGGCAGCTGCTTATATCATCTTTAATTTCACTGTAAGTTGTAACCTTTTAGAAGCTAGAATTATGGATGGTTTGTAAATTGTGTTTTTTCTTGAGACAGATACATTTGGGTATTGCAAATCTGGGAAGAATTTTTAAAGATACAAATTCTATACTTTTTAAGATTGAATCACATCTCAGTGATAGTCTTTCTGTTGACCAGGTTTATACCTTATTTAGATTGAGGTTCAGAAGACTAAACTAGATCTCATTAAATATATTTTTCCTTTAAAATTCTATTATTTGTTCATACTGTTTACTTGGTACTTTATCAGATAACATTTATACAGCTGTTTTATTATTGTCTTACATTTGTATTAACTTTATATTGTTATTTAGCATTATTTATTTGTAACTCTTGATTTCCTAAGGTTCAAGCTCTTAAAGAACAAGATCTTTAAACTGCGTAAAGACTATTGCATAGTAAAATGTCCCTAAAACTTATCTCATAAAATATATAGCTAGTGACACTCCAATTTTATATACTAGATGCTTATAGATGCTTGCACCCAAAATGTATAGAGCTCAGAATGTACATATCCAAATGCCCATGTACATATTGATCATAATCAAGTTGGGCTTTCAAGAATATTATCTAAAATGCTGCAGTTTGCTGAACAAAGGTAGGCAATGATTGCAACATTTAAAGTCACCCCTTGTTTCAATGATCCAAAGGCTTTCTAACTATTTAGACATCAATTCATTTAATGGGTTTAAGAATTTTTGCAAATGCAGGAGCAGGACAAAATAGCTAAGAGAAAGAAATCATTTCAAGAGGACCTGGCCACAGCAGGCTGTATCATCCTACACTGTTTGGTTCAGAGTATAGAAGAGGGGATTCGGCAACCCGCAGTGGTCTCTCAGTTAAATGATCCATTAACCTGTAATAATAAATGTCTCAATGAAAGAAGGATAATTTTTCATGGTATCAAAACAAAGTTGTTCTTTCTGTGCTATAAAATTCATGGTGAAAGCCTAGTAATTAACATTTAGTATAGACAACTACAAATATTTGCATTCGAGATCAGTAAATTTTATTGATTGTCTTTCAAGTGACAGAGAAGACTAAAATTTTGTTTTCTGCTTACTAAAATCTTTGTTGTTTTAGCTCTACAAATTACTAGAATTTTTCACTAAATATTTAACAGTTTTTACTGTGGCTATGAAATAATAATAATAATAATAATACATGGGAAGGGAAGAGAGGCTGGACATTGAGTTCAGCCAATAATGGCCAATTAATCGACCAGACTGCATAAAAAAAAACAAAACAGTTGAACATTGTGATTTAGGAAGTCAAGGATCTTCTCAGTTGGAGAATGTACCAATGTTTTGGGGCCATGGAGCACCTCGGAGGCACATGGAAGCAAGGATGTTCTTTCGTTTGCCGTATGCATCTCTTCTACTTGGCTGTTCCAGGGTTGTTAGCGTTTAAAATAAAGCTATAGTGGCAATTATAACATTTTCCTGAGTTTTCTGAGTCATTCTAATAAATCATTGAACCTAAAGGGGAATTGTGGGAATTCCTAGAGTTATAGCTGAGTCAGACAGAAGTGTAAGTAACCTGGCAACTCACACTTGCATCTAGCACGGTAGGTGGAGACAGTCTTGTGGAACTGAATTCTGAACCTGTGGGGCTCGTAGTAATTGCAGGCAGTTAGTGTCAGAATTACATTGATTTCAATGGTAGGATACCCAACTGGGGTCCAAGAATTAATTTTGGAAAAACAGAGGCATAATTAGTATGTGGTGCATAACTTCCTTACATTTTCTCCTTTACATCTCAAAATTGCCATTTTCACCCACATTATCATTTAAGATCCCCCCCAAAGGTTAAATATCATGCTGTGGAGCAATTGTAGTATAATTTTAATTTTTTCTATTAAAATATTATTACTGAAATTTAGAATATGTAAGAAAGGAGAACGTATGAAAAAAAAAAAAGTATTCTTTATAATCTCCATAGTCCAGAAAACAACTAAATACTTCCAAGATTTTTATATACTGTATATATAAAATTTACAAGTAGTTTGTTTTTTAATCTCAGTATTGTTTGCATAGTGACTTTGGCTTGCTTCTAATATATTATTAATATTTTCCCATGCCAAAAATAATCATCCATAATGTCCTTTTAAAGTGACAGGTCATCAGAGGAAGGTTTTGTACCTCACCATTCTGATGACTATTTCAAAGGCCATGTATCAATAATGACCTTTTCATTAGCTTCCAGATGCTAATGCAAAACCTAGACTCAGAAGAATGTTTTGTTTGTTTGTTTGTTTGTTTTTTTTTGAGGGGAGGGTTGATTTGCAATCTATTTTGTATTTAGCCATATCTGAGCCAAAACAGATATGCAGAATTGTTTTTGTCTTTGTTAATATGTAATGTTTCAGCAGTTAATTTAATCTGGTTTATTGTCTGTCTAAGCAATATGATCATCTTCACATATAATCACATATAATTTACTGGGGTATTATTTTTATGTCTAAAATTCATCTAGAACTTTCTTTGGCTTATAACCATCTGTATAAGAACTCTGACTCTGCAATCAGACAGAACCAGATATTTTGTAATTCTCTTAGCTTCCACAAACCTCCGTTTCCCATTTGCAAAGCAGGAACATTTATGGCTCACCTCTTGCGATCACTGTGAGAAATAAATGGGATGTTGAATGTATAGCTTTATCTGAGAGCCTACTAAATATTCAATAAATGTTAGCTGTTCACAATACATATTTTCTTATCAAAGCATTAATTATCATAGGACCCAAAAATAATAGACTACGTATTCACTGATTAAAAACACTATGTTTATCATGTAATGCACACTTACGTAACATGGTGGTGTGAAGTGCTAACCAAAATTCTTTCTTGCCCCAGGGGTTTACAAAATGCAGTATGTATTAGCCTGAAGAATATCGGCCTATTGAGAATAAAATTACAAAATTCTCTAAGGCTAAGTTCAAAGTATGTCTGGTTCTTGGCTAATGACTTCCAATACACCTCAGGCACAGTACAAGGGACCTTAGGAAAAACCAAAGGGAGACATTGTGAGAGAGGGGCAGAGCCAGGAAGGATACTGCAAGCTTAGATGTTTCATACTGTGTTGCTTTTCTATCCTCCAGAGCTACCCCCATCACTCCAGGTCGGTGATGAACATCTGTACTGATTGTATATCCACCAAACGCTGGCTCTTCTTAAACACAGAAGTTAGTGTGCTTTTTCAGTCTGAATATTTCTGAAGGCATGAAGTTCCATGAAGTATCTCCCTGACTGACAAACCCCAATAGGACAAAAGTGCTGCTTTTTTCTACCTTATTTTATAAGATTTTCAAAAAGTTCAAGAATTTTAATTAAGAGGAAAAGGCATCATCTCTTCACTTGAACCCTAAGAAAACATCAAAGTGAACCCCAAACATTAACCTGGTATCACCTGAGGAAGTATACAGAGTGGAAACTGGCCTTGCAGGTGGCATGCTGGAGAGGAGCTCCAGAGGAACAAGACATCTGAAGATGTCTGAGTTCTGCACAGGGTCACACACTGCAGCTGAGCAGCTTGGGGTTAAATTACCCATCAATAATCAGCTCTCCTAGGGCCTCCACAAATGCTCAAAATGAAACACCTTACAAGCCTTGGCTGGTGGCTCAGTGGATAGGTGCCGGCCTGCAAACCCAAAGGTCACTGGTTTGATTCCCAGCCAGGGCACATAACCAGGTTGTAAGCCAGGTCCGTAGCTGGAGGCAGGTGAAAGGCAATCATACATGGATGTTTCTCTCCCTTTCTGCCTCTCTCCCTTCCCCTATCTATAGAAGTAATAAATACAATCTTAAAAAAAATGAAACACCTTATAGATATACATCTTGACCAGGATTATTGCCACCGCAGACATTCTCGGCACCCACAAAATATGTACCCCATCTCCCAGCCCATAAAACTCTTGAGAAGTAGACATCAGGAAGCAGATTAGTGATTGCTCATGGGGAGATGGCACACTACCCTCCTGATCGCCCCTCCCCAAGTTCAGCCTGAGATTGAGGATGAGAAAGTAGTAAGGGAGGGGGAAAACTTTGAATTATACGTGCAATTGAATTTTTTAATGCACTGGACTTTCTCTTTTTTTTTAAGATTTTATTTATTATTTTCAGAGAGAAGAGAAAGGAGGGAGGAAGAAAGGAAGAGAAGCACCAATGTAAGGTTGCCTTTCACCTTCCTCCAGCTAAGGACCTGAATGGAGATCTGATTTGCAACCTGGTTATGTACCCTGACTGGGGAATTGAGTCAGTGACCTCTGGGTTTGCAGGCTGGTGCCAGTCCACTAAGCCACACCAGCCAGGGCTGGATTTTCTTTAAATGAACATAATATACAGGGTGCTCAATTGGCAAAATTTTAGTAAAATAAATAACATTATCACAAAGATGATATAGTTTGAAATAAATTTATTCTTATATGTAAATACATAAACATAGTGATTAGTTTTTAAATTGTTCAAAAAAGTCTCCATTTGCTGCAATAATAGACTTGATTCAATGTTGGAATCTTGAGCATGCTTTAATAAACTTTTTTTTATCCATGGACATCATAATAAAAACATTATGATAAAGAAAAGTTAGCTTTAATAGCCTCTTTATTGGAATGATGTTGTTTATTAACTTATTCCTCACAAACTCTCCATACATAATAGTCTAAAGGATTTGCATCTTGTGAACTAGGCAGCCAGATTTCCTTTGACCAGAATTCAGAAACATTTGACACTGAGACATTCTTGCAACTTTTTGGTGTTATGTGCTGGTGTACCATCTTGTTGGAAGATAAAATGATGTCCATTTGGGATTTGCTTCATCACAGTACAACTACTTTTCTCAAAATGTCAAGATAAACATTCTGGATCTTCATTGATGATCTGCTGGATTCTGTGTACAATATCTGGACTTGCACAATCCTTATGTACCTTATGCATTTTCCTTGTTGGTGTGGTGACATCAGGATCAGCATCATACACCTTCTTCATGTTATAAACTGTACGTAAAGGGATGTTCTTGAAGTCCACGATTTCCTTAGTAGTTGTCCAGGCACACAGTCTAGAAATTATAGTTGCTCTAACATTATATTCCTTCCACATGATGGTTGCTCTCAGAATTTAATGCTTTATGTCTGAAACAATGATGTTAACTCATAACCTTAGAAACATGGTTTTTCAAAATTAATAAGAAGCATGTGAAATAAGGAAATGCAAAGTTATTGCCAATTGATCGCGCACACCCTGTAGTTATATAATTAGACCCAGTATTGGTAAATGCGTGGCTCAAAAACCTGTAGTCCATTTACACAATAGAATACTATGAAGCAGAAAGTAAGAAGGAATTCTTACCTTTTGTGACAGCATGGATGGAATTGGAGAGTATCATGCTTAGTGAAATAAGCCAGGTGGTGAAAGACAAATGCCATATGATCTCACCCAATACAGGAGACTAATGAACAAAACAAAACATAACATAACAAAACAAAACAAAACAAAAAAAAATTAAAAAGTAGCAGAACAGAACCAGCGACATGGAAATAAGAAACAACTTGACAGCCACCTGCAGGGAAGAGGATAACGGGAGAAAGAAGGGGAAGGGCCTTGTTGAGGGACAAGTATATATGACCCATGGACATAGACAGCAAAGAGGGGATTGACTGCGGGAGAAGGGGTGAGAGGGTGGGTCACGGGAGAACAATGGCAGTGAAAAATGGGATAACATAATTGCAAAACAATAACATTTAAAAAAATATATCATTAAAAAGGTCAATTGTTGAAGGGGACACATGTTAGCAGCTTTGGAAAATTAAAATAATTTCATGTTTAGACCACACTTAGTAAAACATGTACATATATTATTATATCTGCTCTCAGATCTTCCAGTCAATTTTATTGAATGATGTCTTCATTGATATCAGAGAACCAGCCTGCTTGAATCATTGTAGCTTTATTGTATAATAAATATGTGCATTCTCATAATCATTAATATTCATTTGAAATGTATTTCAAGTTTGTAGGTACTTAGAGTGTGTTTTCCATATCAGCAGCACCTGGGAATGTGTTGGAAAGACAAGTTCTTTACTCCTATCTTCCAAACTTGCTGAATCAGAAATTCCAGGAGTAGGGCCTCGAAATCACCTCCAGGTGACTTACTCATCATGCTCAGGCCCAAAAACCACTGTTCTTGGATGATTATTATTATTTTGCTTCGTTTGACTGTTTCCTACTTCTGTAGTTATTCCCCTTCACGTTAATGATTAAATTATTGTGTATTATCTTAAGAGAAACAAGGTATGCTACAATTACAAATAATTTTAAGTCTAAGTGGCACAAAATAGCACAGGTTTGTTTCCTGTTCAATATACATAACTGACTGAGGGCTGGCAGCGGGGCTTGGCTAATCATTAGGGACTCAGAGACCCAGTGTAAGGTAGCAGGCATTGTCTGTGGCATTGCTTGTTGTCCTGCCAGAGCTACAATTCAAAAACTTCAGTAACTCCTTAGAATGGAAGGTGATCAAAAAAGTCATAAACTATGAAGCAGCAGCTCTCCCTATGAGTAGAAGTATCAGAGCAAATAAGGAGCCTGCATTTCTACTTGGAGTACAGTTCAAAGCAACCTTCTGTTCAACACAGAGAAGTGTCCACAGAAACCCAATATAGTATGCTTCTGAGTTTTGTTTATCACACATTCATTAACATGGCATCATGACTCAAAAAGAAGTGTTACAGCAGATTTACTGCTTTGGGCCCTGAAATTCACATTTAACCATATTTCCAATTTGCAGCATGTATATTTATAGACTTGTTACTACAGAAGAATTAGTTACTAGTGCTCTTTAGATGATCCCTGCCAATATAGATAAAATGGTCAAGGCCTGAGAATCCACTGAATCTTTAGCAGCCTCAGGTCCGTTTGGTATCAGCTTTAATAGGAGATAAAACTTGATGACCTAGGATAAAGGATGTGATGACTATCATATACAACCTGACTTTAGCTGATAATTTCTTTCTGTGATTAAGTAACCCAAATATACACCCCACACATGAAACTCACAAACACTTCAAATAGTCTACTGTGATAGTAGCTTCTAGCTCAACGATTATCAAGTACAATTATCTTTTGGTTATTTTCTCTGGACAAAATATTAAATAAGTGTGGCATTTCAGAGATTGGATTGAAATAGGAAAATTAATGATGAGACCAGTAACATACTTGAAGGCAAAGCATATGCTTGAGAAAAATTATACACTTCATGAAAAAAATATGTGCCATGAAGAGTCAGTTAAAAGAAAGAAATAAATGAAATTATAATCAGCTCTTTGATTCTATATATGGAATTGACTTTTGGATTGTTTGCACTTTATTTCGAAAAATCTGAATTCAACAGAGAATTTCATGGTTGAAAAGACTAATTTTATCCCCCCCAAAAATTCAAGTATTGAAAGAAGGTGAAAAAGGTGAGTGACATGTCAATGTTATATAGGAGAAAAAGCTACTGAGAATTAACTGGGGGAATGTACGTAGTTCATCTCATTGGGTATTAGTGACTAAAGGTCTCAGGCTAAGTAAAATTACCTATTAACTTGTAGGATAATTTGACACTTCCTTGTCAAATTGACTGAAGAATAATGTGCTTCTTAAACACTTTTGAGCCTGCTATCACATCTTGCTGGACTGTCTCATTAATTAATTATTTAAGTAAAACATTTTTATGTATCCATTTGATATTTACCTTAGGGTCACAATTTATCTTTTTGAAAAATATACTATAATAATACAGTTGAATCTAAAACACATGGAATTCTCAATAGTTGAGAGTGGGTCCGTTTTAAGAAGATTCATAAAACAAGATTCTAAAATAGCGTTGTGTATGCATCACACTGAGAAAAAAAATACAGTCTAGTAGGTAAGAGACATACCTGTAAAGTTGAAAGCAGTTTGAATATAGCCTAGGGTAAAGCAAAAAGAAATGATTGAAGCACAGATGCTCAAACATGTTTGTTTTCTAGCTAAACTATGACTAAATTTTTCTCTAAGTATAGAAAGATTAACTTAGATCCAAGAGATTAGATCACAATGTAATTCAAAAGGAAGCATGGAAAATACAGACACTGGGGGAAAAGAGATGAATGTGTAAATTGCACAAGACAATTTTCCAAACAGCTCCAGTTCTTTCACTATAACTGCCTTGCTCAGAGATTCAGGAAGAGATGCATCACACTTCATCCGAAACCTTTTTATTTCTTCACCAACCTGTTCCCCACCTCAGGTTTATTGATGAAACATGAAATACTGTCACCCAAGATCAGCCAGTCCACTTACTAGCCAAGAATCCATCTGACATTTCTCTTAGCATAACAATCAGTAGTTTGCATGTAAACTGAGATATTACGTACACATGCTGTGGTGAGGATGGGCTGAATGAAGTGATGGGCAACATGGATCCCACCATCCCAGAAGCTAATTTAACATTGCACTTATTCTTTAGAGAACCAGACACAGAGTACAAAATCTTAAGTAAAATGTGAGCGGAATGCCCTGAACGCCTTACTCCCTAGTCCTTAGTTTAGGATTGTGCTGAAGGGGCAATCTGGCATTTAGTCAGGTGCTAGTGGAACAACTGTGTCTTTTTTGCACAAGTCCCCTTCAACAGAGATTGACGCTTTGCAAATCCAGAAACCAATCTATTAAAAATAAAATAAGGGTGCTGAAATTTTGAGAACTATTATGACAGGGTGGCTAAATGGGTTAACTCTGCAGCCATAATGCCTGGGTATAGGTCTTGGTTTCATTTGTAAATATTCTTCTTTGGCCTTACCAAGCAAGACATTTAAGTGCCATCTGTCTTTGCAAGCCATGGGTGGAGTTCTTTTTTTTTTTTTAATTTTATTGTTGTTGTATTACATCCATCCCCTTTTTGCTCCCCTCTGTTCCCCTCCCCACCCACCCATTTCCCCCAAAGTCAATCCCACCTGTTGTCCATGTTGGAGTTCTTATATACAGCTCTCCTAATAGTGCCTGGCACAGAATAACTGCAAATTATCATCATTATTATCTTCTACACCAGAAATACAAGGTATATAACCATGGTGATCATAGTGTTTCCTGACACTGGTGGCCTGGGTTAAAAGTGGTTGTGGGATAGAGTTACAGTGAGTGGGATGACAGAATGACCTACTGTGATGGCATTATAGTGGGTAGGATAACAGAAAGACCTACTGAGTCACTTTGAATTTCATTTTTTGTCTATGTTTTCTTTTGATTAAATGCCTGATCATATCAACCCATGATTCTCAATGTGGAATGATTCTGCCTCTGCCCTCAACCAGGAGACTTTTTATTGTCATACATGGTGTATATGGTGGGTTATTATTGGCATCTAGTGGACAGAGGTCAAGAATGCTGCCAAACATTCTCCACTGTCCAGGACAAACTCCCTCAACATAAACTTATTCAGCACAAAATGTCAGAAGTGCCACTATTGAGCAACTTTAATATATAGTGTTTTGATTTTGATCAAACACCTATGGATTAGCGAGGTCAGTACATTAACTGATTAAAACTGAAGTAGACACTGGGTAGTTCTGCTCTGGGGCAAAGGTCGAATCTGTAGTAATTCACTCCAGGTGGCCACAGAGTTCTGGCCCCTCATATAGCAAGTAAACTGAAGGAAGCCATGGGCTCTGAGAGAGAACTGAATTAGATCTTAAGGGTCTGTTATCAGACCTGTGGCAGTAAAGACACTTCAGGGATCATTAATTTACAAACTTCAAATAGTGACTGATTGTGTATAATCCACTAAGAAAACCACTTGTCACACTAAGATAGGTGATAAATAGGTTGGCAGATAGATAGATAGATAGATAGATAGATAGATAGATGATAGATAGATAAAACAGATTCTGATTAAAAGTGATGTCACTCCTATGGGGTTTGTATTATGAGGCTTTAAAAATATATATTTGTATATTTGATCACAGTGAAAACTATATTCCTTAATATGGATCCCTTAATATGGATCACAACCAAAAATGCTCATAAAACACTTCAAATGTGCTAGTTACCTCCCAGTTTATAAATCAATATTTGTCCTCAAAGGCCTAGTCTAAATAGACTGCAAGTAAAAATAAAATTTGAGCCCTGGCTGGTGCCACAGTGGACAAGGTGCCAGCCTGTGAACCCAAAGGTCACTGGTTTGATTCCCAGTCAGAGCACATAACCAAGTTACAAGCCAGGTCTCCAGCCAGGTCTGTAGCTGGAGGCAGGTGAAAGGCAACCATACATTGATGTTTCTCTCCCTCTCTGCCTCTCTCCCTACCCTTCTCTCTAAAAATAATAAATGAAATCTTTAAATAAATAAATAAATAAATAAAATTTGGTGACATCTGCACATTTGTTTTTGAATATATATTTATACTTTAAAAAACAGGAAGAAGTCCTGGCTGGTGACTCAGTGGATAGATGTCGGCCTGCAAACCCAAAGGTAGCTGGTTCTGGTTTGATTCCCAGCCAGGGCACATAACCAGGTCTCCAGCCAGATCTTTAGCTGGAAGCAGGTGAAAGGTAACCACAGATTGATGTTTCCTCCCTCTCTTCCCTCGTCCCTGCCCTTCTCTCTAAAAATAATGAATAAAATCTTAAAATATATAAAATAAAATAAACTCTGTAGTTTATAGTCTATTTACCAAAAAAAGTTCAAGTTTATGAAGAAGACAACTCCAAAAGCAGAGTTCAGAAGTGATTTTTGAAACAGAATCATTTCTTGAGATTTCTAAAACCATTTTGAAAATTGATATTCATTTATTTTTGTAAACTTTTCATTATTGCTGCAGATGAGCTATTTCACAATTAATAATCTTATCATCTAAATACATATATATAATATATAATTTCTAAAATGAAAACAAACAAACCAACAAAGCCCCACAAAGCATCATGCCATTCTTCCCAGTGATAGTAAACTAAAGTAGACCATTTTGTAGCTCCATAGCTTTAAATGAATTTCTAGGAATTCAAATATTTATGGTAAACAGAAGATCAAAAGCATGTGGTAGAGTATAAATCACAGATTATGTACAGGTCATTATATGAGATAAATTGCAAATATTTATAAACTATTCATAAGGCACACTAACCTATTAAAATGATTTATTATGTAACAGAATGCATAAAGTTATGATGGGTAACAAATAAATCCTTTGTAAAATATTTACAGTGTATCAGTTGCACTAATATGAATTAGTCTACTCATTACTTCAAGTAATTACAAGGTTCTTGTCAGCCAGGAAGGTAAGGCTTTATGACTTAAGAAAAACATATCTTAAGAATTGGTGAAGATCCTCTTTAAAAATTTTTCTTCATTTTCCTATTGAAGACTAAGTGCAACTGTTATAAATTTGGGCCATGGAAAGATCTGTGGAAATTAGTTGGCTGGTGGCTATTTGATAAATGGATTAAGAGTAAGAAGTCAAACCCAAGCCCTGGCTGGTGGCACAGTGGATAACGAGCCGGCTTTCGAACCCAAAGGTCACCGGTTCGATTCCCAACCAGGGCAACATAACCAGCTTGCAAGCCAGGTTTCCAGCCAGGTCTGTAGCTGGAGGCAGGTGATAGGCAACCACACGTTGATGTCTCTCTCCCTCTCTGCCTCTCACCCTCTATCCCTTCCTTTCTCTCTAAAAATAATAAAATATTAAAAAAAAAAAGAAGAAGAAGAAGAAGAAGAAGAAGTCAAACCTTTGTCTGAGGTATCATTGGCAATTATGTTTTCCCATACAGTTGGTTCCCTTTGAATTTTGCTGGTGTTTTCTTTAGCTGAACAGAAACTTTTCAATTTGATATAGTCCCATTTGTTGATTTGTTCTTTTATTTCCTTTGCCCTTGGTGAAGTATCAGTAAACATATTTCGGTGTAAGATATCAAAAAGTTTACTGCCTATATTTTTATCCAGGACTTTTATGGTGGCACTGCTCATGTTTAAATCCTTAATCCATCTTGTGTTTATTCTGGTGTATGGTGTAAGTTGGTAGTCTAGTTTTATCTTTTTGCATGTTGCTGTCCACTTTTCCCAACACCACTTGTTGAAGAGACTGTTTTTACTCCATTTTATGTCCCTTCCCCCTTTGTTGAAATATATAAAGAACTAATGCAACTCAACACCAGGGAGACAGACAGTCCAATTAAAAAATGGGCAAAGGACCTGAACAGACAATTCACTGAGGAAGATATACAAAGGGCCCGGA
Source organism: Noctilio leporinus (assembly GCA_004026585.1). Classification (NCBI taxonomy): domain Eukaryota; kingdom Metazoa; phylum Chordata; class Mammalia; order Chiroptera; family Noctilionidae; genus Noctilio; species Noctilio leporinus. Next base: position 71,746 of record PVIW01003271.1, on the reverse strand, counting down.
GGCATACGAAATAATGCTCAACATCACTAGTCATCAGAGAGATGCAAATTAAAACCACAGTAAGATACCCCTTCACACTTGTCAGAATGGTAATCATCAACAAATCAACAAACAACAAGTGTTGGCTGGTGAGGATGTGGGGCAAAGGGAACCCTCCTGCACTGTTGGTGGGAATGCAGCTTGGTGAAGCCACTGTGGAAAACAGTATGGAGTTTCCTCAAAAAACTAAAAATGGAACTGCCTTTTGATCCAGCAATTCCACTATTTGGACTATACCCAAAGAATCCTGAAACACCAATTCATAAGAACCTATGTACACCTATGTTCATAGCAGCACTATTTATAATAGCCAAGTGCTAAAAACAGTCTAAGTGCCCATCAGTGGATGATTGGATCAAAACACTTTGGTACATTTATACAATGGAATACTACACAGCAGAAAGAAAGAAGGAACTCCTACCTTTTGCAACAACATGGATGGAAACGGAGAGTATTATGCTTAGTAAAATAAGCCAGTCAGTGAAGGACAAATACCATATGATCTCACCCATTACAGGACAATAATGAACAAAACTAACAACAAGCAAAACAGAACCAAATATATGTATACAGTGAATAGGCCTTCAGTGGTCAGGGGGAAACAGGTTGGGGGGAGGGGGAAGGAAGAGGCAAGGAAGGGGAGCAGTTTAGACAAGAACCTAGTATAAAGGAACCATGGACATGGACAACAGGTGGGATTGACTTTGGGGGGGAATGGGTGGGTGGGGAGGGAGACAGAGGGGAGCAAATAGGGGATGGATGTAATACAACAACAATAATTTTTTTTTAAAGTAATGTAATAACAATAACAACAAAAAAGAGTAAGAAGTCATACAATTTCACAAAAAGAGTGTGAGTGGCCCAGATCATAGTGACTTAACAATATCATGGGTTTATTGTAGCTCACCCTATAGGTTCAGCACAGCTTTTGATACAGAATTCTCCTTTAAGAAGATAACCTCCAAAATTCTTGCTCACTTACTATTATGAGCAGAACTGCTAGACTTTGCTCTAAACTAGATTTTAGAGAAGCTTGCATAGTGAACAAATTTGGAGTACAGAGATATGTTCCCTTGGATGCAAAGAGAAGTCTTTAGTGTCCAGTGAAGTAGAGGGAATGTCTCCCTCAAGGGCAAAGGTATGCAGGTCTGTTTTGCTCCATTATAAAAGATGTGAGTTTCCTAACTTAAGTTCCCACTGGAGTGCTCTGCACACTGACCTCCTCTATATCACTTCCATGGGAACTGGGGACAGGGTAAACTGACCTGAAACATAATACTTACGCTGCTTGCCTGTGATAAGAGTAATTTTTTATTTTATTTTTATCTGACCCAAGTCTCATTATGTATTCTCCTCTAAAACAGTAGGAGACTAAAACTGTTAGCTTGCCAGGAGGTAAAGAACTTAGACCCTCATAATTGCTGATGATTGCTTGTTGTTTTTACTCTAAGAACTAGGTTGATGAAAAAGTACCCTTTCTCTCCTTCTGGCATGTGTTTGTATGCAAATGGTGTTAGATTCCATCTCTCATGCCTCTAGACTTGATGAATGTTAGGGTTCCACCTGTGTAGCAAAAGAACCTCAAGAAACAAGTGTTGCTGTGAGAAACCTGTTTGCCCATTCACCTATAAGTCAATACAGCCAATGTGTAGAACATAAGAGTAATTTGGTTACACAACTATGTAGCTCAACACAACAGAGTGCCAATTTTAAAAGGTATTTAGATCATTGTTGTTCATCTGTTAGTTTTAGGCTACTTCAAATTACCTTCAGAGTTATTAATTATAGCAAAATTTATCTACAGTGAAAAAGAAGACTAGCAGAAACTAGATGTGTACATTTAAGAAAAAAGAATACCAGCAGAAATTATGATACAAGAAACCAATGCTGTATGTTATTGTCACAGAAAAGAAGAGTGTAGTTGTATAGGAACAGAGATTATGTAACATCATATAATCATATAATTAGTAGGATGTAGCAGGCAAAAAAAAAATTGTATGAAAATATACTACCACTTGTTTGACAATGCAGTACATGGACAAATGTTTGTAAATGTGTAGATTATCTCAGATATGGCACAATTATAAAGTAATAGTGTCAGCTCTGAGAACATTAAATGGGCACTTGGGAGAGAGGAGAGAAACAGATTCACTTATTTGTTTAGCTAATTAATAAATACACATGTAAATACATTTTTGTTAAAATATAATTCTCAAAAAAACAGGTCAAAACACAAAATTCATCTGCATGATAATTATGAGGCAATCATTCAAAAAATAACCATAAAGCGATTAGCAAAACTGCATCAGGCAAACCATATTAACAAATCAATATTAATGAGCAAGGTAGTAACCCAGGTGAAGAAATTAGATAAAGGGGATTATATTGTTTTTATTATAATTTCACTCCTCAGTAAAGATGGATTGCCATAAGCATTTATACAATTAGACCATAGCATCCAAATGTATGAAAACATTTTCCCAAACCAATTTCTCCAGCTTTGTTAGACTTTAAAATTTTTTAAAGAAAAAAAGTAAATATAAAATGTACAGAGTAAAAATATTTTCCTTAATAACAATGTTGCTTTAATAATTTTATTAGGAAGGTTAGATAGTAGACCAAGGCAGGGAGGAGGAGAGCAACACATCTCCATGAGCTCGGCATTCCTGAGACTGGTCTGATAATACGGCCAGGTGTTTGGAACATCACAAGACCACCATGGTAACAATGGAGGGGGGGAGCCCTTGAAATTCTGCATGTATTGTTTCCACTATCTGGGAAAGAAAGCCCTTGAAACTATATTCATCCCAAGGTCCAGAAAGGGAAGAGGAGAGGGTCCATAGTACCCAAAGAAAAAGCCCATAAAACAACATGATTAATTACCTACCTCTGGTCACTATTTTATGAGACAGTCCCTGATGCTTACAGAAAGAGCCCATAAATAACTGTAAGTAACAGCCTCAAGTTTAACTAACTGCTTCCCATCACACACCTGTTCTACAAGATGACCAAAAGTGGTCTGGAGCAAGATAAGTATTTGGGCTAACAGATGCCCACAGATACCTACATTTGGGTAGTCATGTCCCCATGGGGAGCTGGTACCACCTTTTCCTGTTACCCTGTCAACTACATAAGTCTTCAAGACAAAGAACCTCAGGTTTTTGCCATACTTGTTTTTTGCCCCCAAGCCTATGCCTTTCCCCTGTCTCTGCAAGGCCCATTTTCTTCCATGAAGACATATTACTAATAAACTCTGCTTACATGCTAATAGACCTGATGAATGTTAGGGTTCCACTTGTATAGCAGAAGAGCTAATAGACTTGCTGATTTATAATCTTTAGTGCATCAGAAAGAACTGAGTTTCTCCTGTAATAGTTTCATATGAAATACTTTACTCTTCAGAGAATATGTACTGTTTAAAATGTCCATGGGCATTTTTTTTTTAAGCGAGGTAACAAAGAATATCTTATGGAGATCACATTCTCTGACTTCCAGTAGATGATTACAGAAAGTAATAATTAAATAAACCAAAATAATCAAACAACTTGGAAACCAAAAGCACTATCCTTAATGACTTTTGGTTCAAAGAGAAATCAAAACTGCAATTACAGGCTTTAAAGAAAAAAATTAATATGACAAGACTATATATCAAAGCATATGAGATGCAACTCAAGGTAAAACCAAATGAAAAATGGTAGCAACAAATATTTTCATTTTGGAAAATAAGCAATAACTAACAAATTCCACATTTAATCAAATAAGAAGAAAGAACAAATAAGAAGAAAGATCTATGTTCCTAAGTACTATAACTAAAAATACACACACATACACACATAGGAAAACATTTGAAAAACAGGAGATGGAATAAAAAGAAAATCTGTAAATTGGAAAATACAAAAACTTAAGAGTTGAAAAGATATTGGTACTGGCTATTTGAAAAGGTCAACAATAATCAGAAAATGCTAATATATAGGATGAATAATTAGGAATATATAATCAAAGAGAACTTCAATTTGAAATGACATAAAAATTGGACTTGTTTTTAAGATGTACAAAGCTTGAGCCTTTTTAAATTGGAGAGAGGGAGGACAGTAGGTAGAAATGTAATGAAGAAATAGAAGAAAAGAAATTACTAAGGCAAGGTCTCTAAGAAGGCAGAAAGGCCGGCTAAAAATAGACTATATATATTTTAAAAATAAAAGAAACTCTCTTTTATTATAACAGAAAAAAAAAGTCAGTGGGTGCAGACGCAGGTACATTGGTAGGTGGTAAGTATTAGGTGATCAGATGGGACATTAATGGAGTTTGAGTGTACGACTTTCTCTTTCCTTTGTGAAGTGGGTAACAGGTCATTTGCTGAGAGAGGAAGTTGCAGGATCTGAGGTTTGGGAGTAGAAGCAAAGGTAGGTTATAAACAGCTATTGTGATGAGTTTGGGACAAGGGCCCCTTAGGAAATACCATCTGCTGGTGGGGGAAGTGTGGGACATGGCACTCCTGAGGTATCTAAGAGCCAGGCGTCCCCGGGGCCCTTGCCCTTTGCCACCTTATTCCTGGTAAAGTCCCTCTTACTCACAATAAATTTCCTTGAGAGGCAGAAGCACTGCAAAGGCAGCAAGAGAAGCCTATTGCCTGGAAAGGGCCTACTATCCATTCCCCTCCCTGGATACCTGAGAGATTCCTTAGAGTCATATCTGATTTGATGCAAATGATTTAGGGAACATTTGAGTCATATTGCCTGGCGAGGTTCTTAGGGTGCAGTGAGAGGATGCAATTTATAAAATACCTACAAACTTCCCTGATAATAAGTACAAACCCTGTTTAAACACAGGACCACACATATCTTGCAGTACAGGACACTTGAATAAAAAGGAGAAGCATTGGTGGTTACTGAGGAGAATCATTAATAGTTTGTTGGTGTAAATTCTCCCCAAACCAAGTTATAAATGTAGTATTATTGCATTTACAATCCCAATGGGACTTTTCTGTTTTTTGATTCTAAAAATCTGAGACTAGCAATAACACTGAAAAAGAAGCATGATAAAAGGATAGTTACATTTTCGGAAATTAAAAATATTAGTAAGCAACAGGAGTTGAAAAAAGGCTACACTGTTGACAGAATGCAGAAGTAGCTATGGAAAAAAAGGGTCAATAGGTTCAAACCCAACAAACTCAGGGGAGACTTGAGTGGCAGCCTCCATAAACTCAGAGATCTAAAGTAACCACAAGGATGGTCTGAAATGAGAACTTTGTTACTAAAAACAGTTTATGGCACATAGTCATGTTCTGGGCTAGAATCTTCCCTGACAAAAGTCAGTCTTCAGGACCCTTTGGGTATAGTCCTAGTAGTGGAATCATTAGATCAAAAGGCAGTTCCATTTTTAGTGTTTTGAGGAAACTCCATACTGTTTTCCACAGTGACTACACCAGTCTGCATTCCCACCAACAGTGCACGAGGGTTCCCTTTGCCCCACGTCCTCGCCAACATTTGTTTGTTGATTTGTTGATGATTGCCATTCTGACAGGTGTGAGGTGGTATCTTATTGTGATTTTAATATGCATCTCTCTGATGACTAGTGATGAACATTCTTTCATATGCCTCTGGGCCCTTTGTATATCTTCCTCAGTGAGTTGTCTGTTCAGGTCCTTTGCTCATTTTTTTTTAGATTTTATTTCATTATTTTAAGAAAGAGGGGAAGGGAGAGAGGCAGAGAGGGAGAGAGACATCAATGTATGGTTGTGTTTCGCCTGCCTCCAGCCACAGACCTGACTGGAGACCTGGTTTGCAACGTGGTTATGTGCCCTGGCTGGGGAATCAAACCTGCGACCTTTGGGTTCGCAGGCCAGCGCCTTATTCACTGTGCTACCAGCCAGGGCCCTTTGCCCATTTTTTAATTGGACTGTCTGTCTCCCTGGTGTCGAATCGCATTAGTTCTTTATATATTTTGGAGATCAAACCTTTGTCTGAACACCAATTCATAAGAACCTATGTACACCTATGTTCATAGCAGCACTATTTATAATAGCCAAGTGCTTAAAACAGCCTAAGTGCTCATCAGTAGATTATTGGATCAAAACACTTTGGTACATTTACACAATGGAATACTACACAGCAGAAAGAAAGAAGGAACTCCTACCTTTTGCAACAACATGGATGGAAATGGAAAGTATTATGCTTAGTGAAATAAGCCAGTCAGTGAAGGACAAATACCATATGATCTCACCCATTACAGGACAATAATGAACAAAACTAACAACAAGCAAAACAGAACCAAATATATGAATACAGTGAGTAGGCCTTCAGTGGTCAGGGGGAAGGGGGTTGGGGGGAGGAGGAGGAAGAGGCAAGGAAGGGGAGCAGTTTAGACAAGAACCTAGTATGAAGGAACCATGGACATGGACAACAGATGGGATTGACTTTAGAGGGGAATGGGTGGGTGGGGAAGAGGACAAAGGGGAGCAAAAAGGGAATGGATATAATACAACAACAATAAAATTAAATTTAAAAAAATCTTTACCTTAATTGAACCTATCTGTTGTCTTTTTGCATCTTCAATACCATACCCGTGTAATGTCAAAGTAACTTCCCTTTCCCTTGGACCCCTCAGGGCACAATGCTACCCCAGAGGAGAGACAACAGACCCCCTCATAGTTACCATTATCATGTTAATTGTTCACTGTTAACTATCCTGTATTCACCTTCATAAAAGAAGTATGAGTCTATCATTTTATTTTTTAGCTAGTGCCAGAGCTGCACCCTACAATCCCCCCTTTGCTTTCTCTTACCTCCCTAATCTATCACCACTAGATTTCTTGTAACCCACTTATACCTCCTTTTTTGATTATAATGTGTAAAATAAAAGTGCAAAATTGCCTTTTCCTGGGGGACATTTTCTCAACTCTTCGAGGTTTTGCTTCCTGGCAATTGTCCTCAGTTTGGCTCAAATAAACTCACAGAAATTTTCTACATATTTGAACATTTCTTATGGGACATAGGTCACATTAAACTTAAAAATTCCAGAAACAAGCCTAAGAGAATATGGGTGTGTAAGTGTATATCTGTGTGTGCATATATAATTTAATATTATATGAAGTTGGCTTTTTCAAATTGGAGAAATATATATGTATATATACATATTTGTATATATATCAACTACTTAGATTTGAAAGTTGTTTTAACAGCAAAAAGAAAATAAAGTTACGGTTTTAAATTATAACATCCTAGCCCTGGCTAGTGGCATAGTGAATAAGGTACTGGCCTGAGAACCCAAAGGTTGCTGGTTCGATTCCCAGCCAGGGAAACATAACCAGGTTGCAAGCCAGGTCTCCAGCCAGGTCTTTAGCTGGAAAGCTGGAGGCAGGTGAAAGGCAACCACACACAGATGTCTCTCTCCCTCTCTGCCTCTCTCCTTTCTTCTCTCTAAAAAATAATAAATAATCTTTTAAAAATAAATTAATTAGTCAAATAAATAAATTATAACACCCTCAAAAAACTAAAGAAGAAATATTTAAATGTACAATTTTAAATAATTAAACAAATGTAAGATTATAGACATTAAGTGCATAAGAATACAATAGAGTAAAATGAATAATATTGGGGAAATGCTAAAGGCAGAAATAATAAAAATTATATATTTAATAAATAAATATAAAACTGTAAAAGGAATATCTCATACAAAAATAAAGGTAAAATGGTCCTTTAAAAGAATTTGCAACATAAGTAATTACAAATGTGCACTATCTTTAATATACAAAGATTACTAAACAGATAAATTAGTGATTCTATTTATGTAACTTTATTGAAATGTCAAAATTACAGGGATGGAGGAAAGATTAGTGGAGCATAGGGGTCAGTAATGTTGGGAAGAGAGAGGTAGCTGTGATTATAAAGGGTTAGCACAAGATAAATCTATGTGCTGATGAAATACTTCTATACCTTGATTGTAATGGTGGCTACACAGTATTATAAAAATAGTATATAACTATAAACACACATTGTATCATGTCACTTTCCTGGTTTTGATATTGTGTTATAGTTTTATAAGGTGTAAATATTGAAAAAATAAGGTGACGTTTACACAAAAATGATGCATTTTGTTTTGCAATTTCACATGACTGTGACTATTTCAACATAAATAGTCACATATTTTTCTTTAAATAGAAAAATATGAAGAAAATGGAAAAGATTTTGTAAAATAATCTCATATATTCATATACAAATACATACATAAAAAATGAAAATGCCCAATAATCTTTTTATCAAACTGCAAACTTATAAAAGCTAATTACAAAGCCCAAATATGTAATAATAGAGAAATATTAAAATGAATAGTATACATTCATTAGAATGATAATACATAACCATATATATGCATATATACATATTTGAAAAAACAGATAAGATCCTATTTTGCAATAGAACTAGTTAATTTGTATTTTCTTCATTATATCAATTCTCACCTTATTTCCAGAATTTCTTAAATAACATATATATTCTTGTTAAAATTAGAAAAATAAATCATTTACTTTAGTTTTAAATGTATTAATTGTTAAATTATTGTTCAACTACAGTTGTTTCATGTTTTCCCCATTGCTCTCCTCTGCCTCCCATACTCCCACTGCCACTCTTGCAATCAATTCCCACATGTTGTCTACAGGAGTCCTTTCTACTTATTCCTTGACTAGAGTCTTCCCCTTCTTTTCCCCCTTATTCTCCTCCCTCCTCCCCTCTGGTCAGTTTGTTCCTTATTTCCATGTTTCTTGTTCTATTTTTCTCATTTGTTTGTCTTGTTCATTAGGTTCCACTTATAGGTGAGATCATATGGTATTTATCTTTCTCCACCTGGCTTATTTCACTTAACATAACAGACTCCAGTTACATTAATGCTATAGTGAAGGGTAGGAGTTCCTTCTTTCTTTATGCTGCGTAGGATTCCATTGTATAAATGTACCAGTTTTTTGGCCCACTCATTTACTGATGTGTATTTAGGCTATTTCCAGCACTTGGTTAATTTAAAGAAAGAATAACACAAAGTGGTTACTAAAGTTCCTACTTTCCATATGCATTTATGGCTTTCTGTTCCACCAGCTAAAATAACTTGGCTCACTTTTGTATATCAATATAATAAGTTATCAGCAATTTTACACTGATCAATGCTTAAAGGTTACATTGGAAATTCTCACTTATTTTAATCTTAAATATCTGTTTCAAAGATTTGTTAGCTTTTCCTTATGTGATCTAGCTGAACTATTGTGTCTTTTTACAAAGAAAATGAAACCTTTCCTTCCTTTTCCTATTCTTGTCTGAAACAACATCATCAATCTAGTTAATGGTGAGTAAGAATATTAGAGACATGTGTGACAGTTGATGTGGAAAAATTAGGTTCCTGCTGGCAATTACCCATCAAGAACAGGTTGACTGATTGCCAGAGTTAAAACACATGCAAACTGTCAGCCATCATAATAGGGCAAATATCCCAGAACCCTGGTGCAGCGTCAGGTAGAAATTCAGTTTGCACTGCTGGGAACCTGCCCTCAATGCCACACATTCATAATCTTCTCCCATCAAACCAGGTCTACACATTCAGAAATGTCCATCATTCCAGCAGTCAAATATATGTCCTGTCAGATACATTCAATAGCTCTCGTGATAAGTTGTACAAGAAGTGACATGTTACCCATGATTGAATAGAAGAGCATATCATATACAATTCCTGCTGTCATACTTTGTCATTATATATCTATATCTAGGTGAGGGACTTACCCTTGACATTTCCTAAGTTCAAATATTATGGCCAATTAATAGTGATAGTTTAATAAGTTGCATATAAAACATGACTGTGATGATAAAGTAGGTAAGTTAAATAATAAAATTAGTTTGATTTTGAATTTTGAAAACAAGTGTACCAAGATTCGATAAGAAAATCAAAGAAATCAAAGTGGGAAGCATGGTGACATTTAACTTCAAATGCTGCCTAAGTTGCCAAAGGCATCCTAAGGATTGAGCACTGTGCTGACATCTTTTAGTGTGAAGACACGTTTTTATTACACAAATTAAATATCTTTAAATCAACTTTATATTCAAAAAGCATTTATTGAAATCTTACTTTGAGCCGAATCCTAAGCTAGAAAAAACACTAGATGTGTTTGTGGCAAATAATGCATTCTAAAATTAACCAAGCATTTTCTAATAGGGCCAGGCGGGCAGACACTTTTTTCACCTCAGGTTTTTCCAAAAGTTTCTATTAATGGAATTTGATTGGAACAGTCTCACTAAATTATCCAGCTAATTTCCTGTCCCTTTCTAGCTCAGGGACATGAAGAAGGAGAGAGCATCCTCTTGACCTCTTCTGTAGTTTTTCTACAATTTTTTTAATCTTCAATTAAAAAAATAAATAAAATAAAACAACCACCAACAACAAAAACCCTGACCAGCATGGCTTAGTTGGCTGGAGCATTGTCCTAGTTTTATACACTGAAAGTCACAGGTTCAGTTCCTGGTCAGAGCACATACCTAGGTTGCAGGTTTGACCCCTAGTCAGAGCATGTATGGAAGACAACTGATTGATGTCTCTCTCTCTCTCTCTATCTATCTCTCTCCCTCCCTCTCTAGAATTAGTAAGTATGTCCTCAGGTAAAGATTAAAAATAATAAATAAATAAATAAGAAAAAGGAAAATAACTTCTCCCCCTTAAACACCTTTTATTTATTATCCTGGCAGCTGTTAGCTACAAAATTATTTATTTCAGATCCTCTTTGAGATCATATTTGTGGCTTAAACCTACTGCCTGGCCCACCCAACACACTGGCCTCAGAGATCCTTTATTCTTTCCTCAGAAACTCTTACCCTCACCTTTCTGTAGCATACGCACCTGTAACAACAGCACTGGTTTTGTCTTCTTTTGGTCTTTTCTTTTTTCCAAAAATCTTTTATTTGAACATGTAATTCTGACTACTGTTACCTCTCTTACCAGATTTCTAAGTTGCCCGTTCTCTCCAGTCTTATGTTTGTGACTCATGGTGAACACCATTTATTTTTGGTTTCATTTTCTTTCATTTTATTGTCTTTATAAAGTTGGATCATCCTAATTACACATTTGAATTTTTCCATTACTTCATACCCCTACTTGCTATTTAAAAACATTGACTCAGTTTTCTTTAAATAAATTTGAGAGAGACACTCACAAAGATGTAGAAAATCTGCAAAAACATAAAAAAAGACAGTGGTGTTTGATACCAAAAGCTGAACAACATGATTTAGGGAGGAAAGCTTGAAAACCCCTTCTAGTAGTGAGAGCTGGGGATAGTGTCTAGATAAGGAGTGCACAGAAAAGGAAAATGACAAAGGGCAGCTAGACCTGGAAAAATACAGTCTTCAGCATTTGTTAGTACACATTCATTCAATAAGTGTTTACTGAATACCTAATAGGATGGAGAATAAATCCAGACAACTTGAAAATAATAATAAACAAACCAAGATCTGTGCTTCTCTGTACTTTCCATTCCAGTGCAAGGACACAAAAATAATAGATAACACAATAAGTAAGCAAAAAGCAATCTATGAAAATAAGCAAAAAAGAAAGAAAAAAGAAAAAAAAAGAGTAAAGGGTTATGGAGTAATAAATAAATTACTCCTGGGTTGTCTGGACAACAGGGCTGTTTAGAATAGACTCTTCCAATTCTCCCTGCAAGAAGGAAGGTAACTGAATCCACCTTCTCAAGGGTTCTTCCCTGGATAGAAAGGTCTACAGTTCCCAAGGCTTCCAAAGTCACCAGGTGCTGGGAAACTGCCTTTGTCAAGCAACTCCTGTAAAGCAGGCTTCTAGACATGTCTGTCTGACATCCAGTTATCTGCCTACCCCTCAATGACTCAGTTGTTTTCCTGTTTGCCCTAAAAATGGGACAGAAAAGGGGATGTAGGAACCTGTCCTAGATTTCAAACCCATTCTTCATGTCTCACCAAGTGCCCTGGCCCTGGCTTCCTTTCTTCTATAGAAAATGGGGGCTTTGTTATTGCCTTCTCTTATTGTTAACCCTAGATTTCTAAGATTTCTGAACAAAGCTTGCCTCTTAACTCATACAATATGATTTATAGAAATTATTCCAAGCCTGAGTGCATGACAAGTGGAGATTACACAAGGACATTTTTTTAAATGCTCTTTTTAATCCTTACCCAAGAATATGTTCACTGATTTTAGAAAGAGGTGAGGGGAGAGGGAGAGAGAGAGAGAAAGAGAGAGAAAGAGAGAGGGAGAGAGAGAATATCAATGGGTTGCCTCCCACACATGTCCTGACTGGGAATGGAACACACAACCTAGGTACTTGCCCTGGTCAGGCATCAATCCCCAGGACCTTTTGGTGTGTGAAACCGCACTCCAAGCAACTGAACCACCCAGCCAGGGCAAAAGGACAATCTTATTATTTAATTTGCAATATAAAATTATTATGAAGTGCTTTATAAACATAAAACAGAATTTAAAATGTGTGTCCATGAAGAAACCAAACCTTATCAATCATTTTGATGGATAATATAAGGAACCAGTAAAGCAGAAATTTTTTTTAAAGATTAAAAAAAAGTATTATAAATCAAATAATTAATTAATTTTAAAGATCTTATTTATTATTTTCAGAGAGAGGGGAAGGGAGAGAGGCAGAGAGGGAAAGAGATATCAATATATGGTTGCCTTTCACCTGCCTCCAGCTACAGGCCTAGCTGGAGACCTGGCTTGCAACCTGGTTATGTGCCCTGGCTGGGAATCAAACCAGCGACCTTTGGGTTCACAGGCCAGCACCTATCCATTGAGCCACCAGCCAGGGCAAGCAGACAAATTTTTAAAGATTTTATTTATTATTTTTAGAGAGATGGGAGGAAGGGAGGGAAGAAGAAAGGGAGAGAGGCATCAGTATGGTTGCCTTTCACCTGCCTCCAGCTGAGGACCTGGCTGGAGACCTGGCTTGCAAGCTGGTTATGTACCCTGATGGAGAATTAAACCAGTGATTTTTGGGTTCTCAGGCCAGTGCCTTATCCACTGTGCCACCAGCCAGGGCGTTGAAGAAATTTTTAGAAAAGGAGAGAGGATCATACATTGATGTTTCTCTCCCTCCGTGCCTCTCTTCCTCTCTAAAAACAATAATAAAATCTTAAAAAAAGAAAAGAAAATTTTAGAAAAGGAGAGAGGATAGTGAATTAGCTAATAATTATAGGAAGAAGCTTCTACTGACAAGGTTGGGGAACAAAAGGAGGAACTTTGGGTTATCAGATCCTAGAAGCTGAGAGAAAGTATTGCGTGGAACTGGGAGTCCATTCTCTCAGGAGTGTCACTGTGGACCAAGGACATTACCTCAACTTCCTAGAGGGGAGTCCTCACAGAGCTACCAGGCCTTCATGTGGAGGGCAGTCACCTTTGCCCTTTGCCTAATTTTTTCAAATGTTATTTGTCCACTAAGATTTTATATTTATAGTTGTTGTTGTAGTTTTTCTTGTTGTTAGGTTTTTATTTTTATAAAGCCTTTTTTTTTTAAGATTTTATTTATTATTTCTAGAAAGAGAGGAAGGGATAGAGACAGAGAGTGAGAGAAACAGAGAAACATCAATGTATGGTTGCCTTTCACCTGCCTCCAGCCACGGACCTGGCTTGCAACCTGGTTATGTGCCCTGGCTGGGGAATCGAACCAGTGACCTTTGGGTTTGCAGGCTGGCACCTTATCCTGCTACCAGCCAGGGTGTTGTTAGTTTTTTAAATAACCTTTCCCACTCAAGGTTCATACAAATATTCCATACATAAGCTTTTCTACTAATAGTTTTACAGGTTCACTTCCCTTTTCACCTTTCACTCTTTGATATATCTAGAATTATGGAATTACATCAAATTAGAGACATAACATTTTATAATGGGAAGGAAGACAATTTTTCAATACCATGTGATAAGTAATCTTTTTTTGGTAATACAGTGGAATGCTGGACTTCAACCCCAGAGTTTTTGATTCAGTAAGTCTGGTATGAGGCCTGAAAATGTACATTTTTAATAAGTTCCAGGTCATTTCAATGATGCTGGCCTGGGAATAACACTATTCTTCAAAATAAACTTCATCATAATTACCTGTGCCATGTTTCAAGAAAAGGTAGTCACTATATATATATATATATATAATTTGAAGGACATTAACTTCCTTTAAATTCTTTGAAGACATTGCATGAACTTTTCTTTTGAATTCTACAGATAAGATTGCTGTATGCTTCTTTGTCTCACTGACTGGGTTTATCATAGGGAATCCACAATTCTGTGTTCAAATTCTAGTTTCCAACATAGTCAGAGCTCTCTATATTTACTCACTATACACTAATCAAATAAACTTCCTATACACTACCTATCATCTAATATCCTAAACAAACTTATACGTTAACAATTGTAATGTTAGGATGCATTGCTAAAGCAGATGCTTTTATTTCTATCACATCTACTCTTGCAGAGTAAGCACTGGTTGTGTTATAGTCTGACCCTCTTAAAACCCTGCTCCTACCTCCATCCTTGCCCTGTCCTTCCCAGTGCTTTTTGGAATTTAATGTTCCTGTTAGTTTATAGGTAGATAAGAGAAAGCAGGATTAAGGCCCTGTGTGTAGAAATAATATTCTGATCCCTTCACCACAAAACATCTGGGGGAAAGTTGGAAAAAACAAAGAGAAAGACAGCTGCCTAGAATTTCTGGATGACAGAGATCCTGTATTTATGAGACTGACAGCAGATGGTGGCAAGATGACAAATGTCTGCTTCCTTATTTCATGAAAAGATTCAGCAAATGTCATTCTGGTAAGTATAATCACCATACAAATTCATTAGTTAATTATTACTGCTACTTTCTTCTCAGAAAATAGAAATCAAACTGTGTGTTAGTCTTTGTTCTTAATGTTGTTGCTGCCCCTTTTCCTATCTCCATGGAAAATTAAATAAGTTAAGGGTGTGGGCAGGTAGAGTCCTGGTTAGATACTATTTTAACCAAGAGATTCATTCCATATCTGGTTTTATTCTAACCTTCTCACCAATTATTAGAAATAACCAAAACCTTGACAAAATTTGTTGAGTCTTTATTTACTTATGCAAACGTTAAAACTTTTATAGACAGAAAAATAGTTTGTTTTGATTTCAATAAATTTGATCTATTTAATCTTTTTCAAAATTCTTGTTAATTTATTTCAGTTCTTAAAAACAAGACACAGTGCAAAATTTTTTTTTAGGACAAGAAGAAATTTAAAGACCCCAGAGATCAGATCTGTTTTGCCCATTGGGATAGTAATACATTCATCTTAAAAAACAAACAAACCAAAAAAAAAAAAAAAAAAAAAACTAGTAAATAAGCAGCTCCCATGTTTAACATTAATCACAAAATGCTGAATATAGTCATTTTGAGTAAATGTTCTTTACTCAATAAAATATTTTTTTTTTCAGTCTTGCACTTTTTTCCTTGATAAAAAATGCAAAATTAGGGAAAGGAGGGATAAGTTTTTGGTATATTATGGTATGGTATAGTATAGTATAGTATAGATTAGTATAGTAGAGTATAGACATTTCAGCCTCAACATAACAAATTACTTTTTCTTTAGGCTTTTCTAGTAAATGAATGATAGTCTCATGAATGGTGACAGGCATCAAGTTACTGGAAATTTATTTTTAAAACAAGTGTACTTGTTTTGCTTTTAAGTATAAAATATTACTTTAATATATCTATATCTTTACTGTGACTCATGTAGTCCAATAGAAGTTCTTGTCAAGTTTTCTAGACATTTCCTCATAGAACCAGGCTACAGAGAAACCTCAACCAGGGAGAGATCAAAGAATGTTTTAAGGAGCTGGAGGCAGTTTTCTATCATTTTACAGTTTAATTTTTTTCTTTTGTTTTAATAGTAAACATGGTACCTAAGAAGACACAGTAGAGGAATTAGCCAGTCTCTGCAAGATGTGATATATAATAGTGGCATTGATATCCTTTATGCTTAGAAGGTAGAAGTATCTCCTAATAACCTAATATTTTTTCCCTTAAACTTATTTTTTATATTTAATCTTTCTCATTTTATTTTTGTTTTCAACTACAGACTTAAGCTTTGTTTTTGATGCAATTTGATAGTTTATTTAGCATGTAAATAATTATACTTCACTAAAGTGGAAAATACTAATCTTAACATCAAGTAAAAACATTTCTTACCAGCCTATCAACATGTACTAGAATTTCTATATAGTACAATAAGATAAGAAAAAGAAATGAAAATTATACAGATGTGGAAGGAGAACTATAACTGTTTTCATGCATAGAAGGTATGGTTGCTATATAAAAGATCTCAAAGAATCAACAAATAACTTCCAGACTAATAAGCTAGTACAGCAAAGTTTCAGGATAAAAGTTAATGTATAAAAGTCAGTTGCTTATTATGTGCCAAAAATGAACAATTAAAATTTGAGATTAAAAACAATATCATTTACATTAGCACACACAAATTACATATACATATATAATTACATACATATTTTATACATATGTAATTATATACATATATAATTACATACATATGTACATGATCTGTTTGTGGAAAATTATAAAATACTGATGAAAGAATTCAAAGAGAATTTATATCTAAAAGAGAGATCTTGTTAGGATGTCAATTCTACCCAACCAAATTGATAAATTTCATACAACTCAGAGTCTTAATGAATTATTTTGTAGACCTGACAAACTGATTCCAAAATTTATTTACAAAGCCAAACAACCTAGAATAGCCAACACAATATGAATAAGAACAAAGTTGGAGGACACATGCTACCTGTCAGGTCCTAGAGCTTTGGGCTTTGGACCAGTAGATCCTGATAGTGGGCAGGCCTCTGGCCTGGTGAAGGATGTACATGGAGCCTTCAGGAGATTTAGCATGTTTTATTGCAGGCTGCAGCAGGCTAATGACTAAAGGCTGGGTGGATCTTGAGGATGTTGGTGTTCCATGCATGGTTTGTCCACCCTGCAAAACAGCGAGGCACACTAGCTTACAGCAGGGGCATCTTATATACACCTTGGAACAAAGAAAGCCCTGTACACACTAAAACAAAGAGGCACTATATTGAAAGGCAATGCTTTTTTTGCTCAGGGCCACTATGGTGGCCACTCCTGGGCTCAGTGTTCCCAGGCTCTGGGATAAGATTAGCTTTAAGGCCAGCTAGTTGGCAGGCTCCAGTGGAAGGGCCAACCATATACAGAGATGAACAGGGTACCGATACCCCCATCCTGACACTACCCAATTTCAATATTTACTAGGAAGCTATGGACAAGGGTAGTATAGGCAAGTAACACATACAAACCAGGATTATGGGAAAAAATAAAGAACCCAGAAATAGATTCCTATAAATATAGTCAAGTAATCTTGAAAAATGGGTAAAGAGAAATCATTGGGAAAGGATTATCTCTCTCAGAAATTGTGCTGGAAAAATCAAATGTCTGTATAGAAAACAAACAAACCTAGGAGCTGATCTTACAAAAAATTACAAAAAATTAACTAAAATTGATAATGGACCTAAAGGTAATATGCAAAACTATAAAAATTCTAGAAGAAATTATAGAAGAAACTCTAAGTAAACTTGGGTTTGACAATATGTTTTAGATAAAATACCAAATATATCCAAAAAAAATGATTAACTGATTTTATTAAAATTAAAAACATCTACAAAAAATAAGTTCAAGAAGATGAAGAGACAAATGCAGTGGGAGAAAATATTTTTATAACATACACCTGATAAACAAGAATATCAAAAATGTTCAAAAATCCTTAAAATTGAACTATAAAAAACAAATAATCCAGTTATGAAATAGGCTAAAGATCTTTATACATCTCTGTCAAAGAACACATACTGATGGCAAATTTGCATGTGAAAACATACTTCAAATTATATATGTATCAAGAATGGAAAATTAAAACAGCAATGAGATACCACCACACATTTATTAGAATGGCTAAAACACAAAAACATTATAACAATTTTGACCCTGACTGGTGTGGCTCAGTGGATTAAGCACTGGCTTGTGAACCAAAGGGTCATCAGTTTGATTCCCAGTCAGGGCACATGCCTGGGTTGCAAGCCAGGTCTCCAGCCAGGTCCCCAGCTGGAGTCATGTGAAAGGCAACCGTACATTGATGTTTCTCTCCCTCCTATCCCTTCTCTAAAAGTAATAAAATAAAATCTTAAAAACAAAACAAAACAAAACAATTTTGGCAATGATACAGATAAACTCTTACTAAATGCTGGTAGAAATGCAAGCAACATGGTATAGGCACTTTGCAAGAAAGTTTCATAGTCTCTAACAAAACTAAACATAGTCTTATTATGCAATCCAGAAAATGAGCTTCTAGGTACTTACCCAACTGATTTGAAAATGTAATGTATGAATGTTTACAGAAACTTTATTTATAATCACCAAAAACTGAAATCAACAAAGTTGTCCTTTAATAGATAAATGTGCAAACTGTGGCACTTCTGTACAATGGAACGTTATTTAGTAATAAAATGAGTAATCCAGCTATGAACAAATATGATAAATCTTAAATGCATATTGCTAAGTAAAAGAATCCATTCTGAAGATATCGTACTGTATAAATTCTAAAAAGGGGGGTTTGAGGGGACCAGAGAATATCAGAATAAAATGAAGACTGTAAAACCTCACTGAAGGGAGGTGGCGGTAAGGTGCTGACTTGTTATTTTGTAAATGAGTAGTAAGAACTAAAGCAAAAGAAACTGAACATAAGCACTGTACATAGTTCATAGAGTTGTTTCCCATGAGGATTTGGGTATCAATTCTAATACTGCTCTCTATATATTCTGAATCAAACAATTAAGGAAACTAATAATGATTGTGCGAGCCAAGTTCCTCGCTGTTGAAGTGTGTGTGTGTTGGGGGGGGGGGTGACAGATAAGCAAGCAGAAGAAACTAAAATAATCCATGTAGTACTGAAGCTGGAGCCATCAGTATAAATTCATACTTAATATAGATGCAGTTGGTTACATAAAGAAATTTTTATAGATATCTATATATGAAGTCTATCCAGAAGGTATCTAGCCATGTAACATGAAAATAGAGACATTTATTGAACAAGGTATAAGATACAAGAAACATTGTACATAAAACAATGGCACCTCAGTCCCCTTGGGACCACAAACAGTTCTCTTAATCGATATCAGCTACCCTCTTGTATTTTCCTGAATCTCAGATGGTCTGATACTCTTCCCTTTCAAAGGTGATTTTAGTTTTGTGAAAAGCCAGAAGTTACAGACACAGGGAACCATATCTGGGCTGTAGGGGGTCTAAGTCACCTGGGTAATTTGATGTTTCACACACACACAAAAACAAAAAACAAAAAACTTTGCATGGGATGTGATGTATGAGCAGGTGCATTGTCATGATTAAGCTGCCAATAACCAGTTGTCCATCAATGTGGCCTTCTGAGTCATCTAAAAAGTTTCCATGGAGCACATCATGGTTTTCTGTAGGGGACCACTTTGTGGTACTAGAAATGGTAGCATCCCCTCAAGCCAGGCCAGGAAAACAGGACTGTACAACTTGATCGAAAACAGGGAGTGGACAGCAAACCTGGTCTGATGGCCCCCAAAGGGGTTTCTATGAGAAATCAAGCCCAAGAATGCAATGTGTACTATGAAGCCTGCTCTCCTTTGTGTATGTTCCGATCTTAATTAATAGATGATTAAGTTAAGGCACAGAATGAACTCCTGAACTATGTTTTATCAATGCTCTGGTGCCAGCAAGTCTATCTGTGACCACATACTGTTCTCTGTGTTCCTTTAATCTTATGGCTTACCCTCTCTACACACTGATTGTTTTATGGCAAACACCTGCACTCTGCTTTCTGCACGTACTCACCCTAATAAAAACTGTGCTGAGAAAGGGGACAGGATGCATTCTCCTTTGGAGAGTGGCCACCCTTTCTTTTCCCAGGTACTATAGATCCGAGTCAATTCATTCAATCCGTGATTGAGGGACTCCATGTGATGGACATACCCCATAGTTTTCATTATTTACTATTCCTGTTTTTGTTGTTGTTGTTGTTGTTCTCATTGTTTTGTTTGTTTGTTTATTTGTTTTACTGGTCTTTGTTATTTCTTATGTTGTGCAGGACATTTTACTTACCAATTTGTTAGCATAATTTTATGCCAATAAAATTATCTTTCTCATAGGAGGACATGTTGCTTTCTGCCAAATACCTGGGGGAATTATCACTATGTGTTCTCCTTAATTCAGTTTTATACATTTATATTAAGAGCATCTTGAACCAGGATACCATGCAATAATGTTAATTTCCAGTTCACTGTTACTGGTGCGAGCCCCACAATCCCAACCTAAATGAAAGGGAATTCTCCAGGTGGCATTGTCATTTAGATGTACTTTAAATTTCAAATCCTCTTTCCCTTGCCATCTGAGGTTTTCAAAAGTGATTACAAAGCTGCCAGCTCTCTCAATCCTCTCCCTGATTATTAGCAAATACCTCCAGAGGAAAGAGTTAACCTAAAGGGACCAATTACCCCAAGCTTCTGTCTACGACTCCTAGATCTGCCTCAAAGATAATTCAACAACTCGTTAATATTATGATGCCCTCATGTAGATTTTAAAAATGTTTTGTATAGCCTTTATAGTCATCTTCTTCAAAAAGTTTGGTACAAATGATCTATTCTATTAAGTCCCAGTCAATAAGCTTATAAATTCTCTTATTTTCTCCATTTTCAGAAGAAGAAATGGAGTGACAGTTCTTTACTTAATAAGAAAAATAGTCACATGCTGAGGTTTCAAAGATTTATGAAAGAATGAATCTTCTATCTGTAAAATTTTGAAGAAAGGAAACAAAATTTGAGCTAGTTTTCCTGATGTGCCTTAAATTGCAGAAGTTACAGCCACAGTACTTTGTTAAAATGGAAAGAAAAGGCATTCAATTTTTGGGTGGGAGACAGGAACAGAAAACATGTATTCAATGACAGCAATGTATTGTACCAGAAAGCATTGAGCCTATATGAAAACTTCAGCAAGGAACACTTTATCACATTCATGTAATTTTTATTACAGCATATTATTATTATTGTTCTATTTTATTGGTTATTGTTATTAATCACTTATTCTAATTTATAAATTAAACTTTATCTTAGGAATATCTCTATTAAAAACATGTTATATACTATAGGGTTCAGTATTGTCCACTGTTTCAGTCATCCACTGGGGTCTTGGAACACGTTCCCTACAGGTAAGGTCTTCTGTGTAGTAATATAGGCCATACACGGGAATTGTATATAGTTTTATTATTTCAGCTACCTACAGTAAAGTATTATCTCCCACCCTGGAGGAGTAAACAAACAAAAAATTACTCTATTAAAATATCTCTAAAATGACTTTTTTTTCAAATATAATTTTATTCTTATAAATACTATTCAGTGGGCCAAAACTTTGCTTAATTTAGATTGGCTATCACCACTTTCCATCTACTTTCATGAAGAAGGAGGGAAGAAAGGAGGAATAAAGTTCTTTATTTGGATGTGTGTGCATCTGCTTGTGTGTGTTATTGTCACTGATTTGTTAGTGTGTTTGTTTATGTCTTTCAAAGATTAAAGCCAGGCCATGTTCTGTGTAGCTCTGTTGGTTAGTCATCGAACCATACACCCATATTCCAAAAGGTCGTAGGTTGCACTCTCAGTCAGGCCCCATGCCTGAGCTACAGGTTTGATCCCAGGTCAAGGTGTTTATGGAAGGCAGTAGTTGATGCTTCTCTTCCTCTCTTTGTCCCTCTCTTTAAAAAAAAAAAATTAAAGATAGAAAAATGAAATTAAAATCACCATTACAACTTCAAAGGTGCAAAACTACTGAAATAAGAGTGACCAAAAAGTAAATTCAGGAGACTGAAAGAAGAGAAAAAAGAAAAATGATGAAGACAGCAATATAAGACACAGTAGAAATAAAAGGATAATAGAGGAGAATAGAAAGAGGGGAGAAAGCAGTAAAAGTAAGGGCAGAGGGACAAAAATGTGTTAATGGAGCACACAGAAGAAAAAGAATAGAGGACAGACTTAATGGTGCAAAAGGAAAACTGGGATAATATGTGTTTTATTTGTTCAAATTAAAGATCATACATTAAGATGAAAGAAAGCTGTATGAAGGGTGGAGCTATAAATATACCTTTTCAAGGCTTTGTGGTACAGGAAAATCCCCAAAACATAAGTGGTAGGTGATATTTGATCATACTCTGGGTGTAAAATGATAATGGTTTTTTCAAGATAGTTTGTGCTATTAATCATAAGAATGTTAGCCACTGAAATGGATGTGCTTAAGGTAATATATTTGTGCCTTGCTATAATAAACAACTAAAAGTATTTCAAAAGGAAACTTGAAGAGGATACTTTAAATTTTAATTATTTATAAAATAACTCCTAGAAGGCATTCAAAGACTGGATGCAGAGATAGTACTGGATGGCCCTTAAAGATTTTCTTTTCAATTCTGAGATTTTTATTTTTGTGATTATTGCTATACTACTTCTTATTATTTTAAATATTAACTTGGTAGAGTCAAACAAGCAATGAAATAGCCTTTATGCAGCTGAATCAAAATACTGTGATGTATAGGTTGTCTGACTTTGCTCACACAGTCATCCCAAAAGAAGTTAAGAAAAGTAATAAGGCTGGTAGTCTGAATCCATTGCTTCCTAACTGCTACATTAAAATAATGCTGAAAACTGTATTATCTTAATTAAAAGGTAAGTACTGGCCTATAATGTACTCCATTCTCCACTATACCGGTGTTAGCAAATAATGTTTAACTGTCGTGTCTCAGCCCATTAGCTTCTCCATCTGGTTATTTTATTATAGTGGCTCAGTAAATTAGTCAATGTTCTTATAACCTCCAGGAAACCCAGAACAGGTCATGTCTTTTGCTAGATTGACTGGAAATTGCTATCATTAGGTGGCATGTCTGTATTCTCTCCAAGAGTTAATGGGCATAACTGTAGAATGCATCTGGCCTGCGGCCTGTTTCTTTTTTTTCCATGTGTAGACCCTGGAGCAATGCAAGATGGATGACCAAGGATTTTGCAGGTTGATTCCTGAAAATACCCCATTAGCCTCAACAGCTCTAACTTTATCTTAACACTGAATTGCTCTTGTCCATTAATATAAAATCTTGACTATTTTGGTTCTGGGATGTTGTGTGACATATAAATGCTTAGCAGAGAGCTTTTAAAAGTCTTCATCATTAGAAGCTGCCATGTGGCTGTGGGTGATGTCATTTGGGACCATATTACTAATTGCCTTAAATTATTCTTCTTTAGTTATGGACATCTATTACATTAAACGTGTGCCAATAACAGCAATAACTGTGATTTTTCTGCAATAATTTTTATTTTACTTTTATTTTTTAAAAAGATTTTATTTATTATTTCCAGAGAGAGGGGGAAGGGAGAGAGACAGAGAGGGAGAGAGGCATCAATGTGTGGTTGCCTTTCACCTGCCTCCAGCTACAGACCTGACTAGAGACCTGGCTTGCAACCTGGTTATGTTGCCCTGGCTGGGAACCGAACCAGCGACCTTTGGGTTTGCAGGCCAGCACCTTATCCACTGAGCCACCAGCCAGGGCTTTTTATTTTACTTTTAATATTCCCACCTCATGTGCTAACTGCATATAAGTAGAAAATTTAAAATTGCCAGGATATCTTACAAATTGTGAACTATACGAGAGGTGCACTATGGTACATACAAAAATTTGGACGAATATGAGTTGAAATTAAAGAATAAAGTGTTTACTTTGTAAGAATTTGTACTATGATAACTTAGATAAAAGACCTAATTGAGTGGTTTAAACATACAGAGGCAAGACAAAACAACGAGAGGATAAAGACTTGTGGGAAGAGCAGCAGGCATGGCTGAGAAGACATGGAAGGTGGTGGAAACTACCTATGGTTAACAAGTTTAGAACTATTACTTTAATTTTGTAACAAGATCACATCAGTGCCTTGGGAAGAATGAGTTGGCAATTTAGAGGGAATAAAGGACATTGTTTTTTCTACTTTGGAACTGAGGAACATGGAATTACATTTGTTACACAGAGCAGTGGAAGATGAAATTATGTAAGATTGAAATACGCTTCAGCTTGAAAACAAATCATAAAAGTAGTGAGGATAGTATCATTACATAAATATCAATCACATCTAAAATTACAATGCACTTTTATTTTTCAAATCAGGGCTTGTTTGTTTGTTTTTAATAAAGGAGTGTGTCCTCTTTTTTTTTTAATAATTTATTTATTATTTTTAGGGAGAGGGGAAGGGAGGGAGGCAGAAAGGAAGAGAAACATCAATGTATGGTTGCCGTTCACCTGCCTCCAGCTACAGACCAGGCTAGAGACCAGGCTTGCAACTTGGTTATATGCCCTGGTTGGCAATCGAACCAGCAACCTTTGGGTTCCCAGGCCAGCACCTATCTACTGCGCCACTAGCTAGGGCTCAAATCAGGGTTTATTTACATACTAAGGACCTTTTAGAATGGAAAGATAATATAGTGCCCAAACTCTCTTCTGATGCACCTTTTCCCCCATAATAGCTTTGTCTTTACCTTCAATGACAAAAAGCTTATCATTTAATAAAACTTTAAATCTTAGTGTGGACACATCTACTTGAGAAAAGAAAAATCTTACTTATGCTTGAAATGTTAAACACCCACTTCCTAATTCTATTTCTTTCTTTGAAACAGAGCTTGAGAACTTGCATCTATTTTAACTGCATTCTGTAATGGGGATGCTTTTCTGTGTTTGAAGGGATATAAATGTATATTTTTATTAATATGAGTGTACATCAATGTTTATGAGTGATGCATGCATTAATCCTTTCCATTATGGACAAAAAGTACAGAAAAGGAAACATAATAGAACAGGCCATCATGTTTAAAAACTGCCAGGTTTTACATCCTGAAACACTAAGAATGGAAACAGTTCACTTTGTCTTACCAAATTGTGTCAAGCAGTTTCACTTTTCAAAGGCCGTTTGCTGCCCCAGCACTGAGACAGGAGCAGCAGGCACCAAAACAGCATGGCAGAAGCACGGGTTCAGCCAGTCCCAATAACAATGCTGGCAGGGAGAAAAATCACCTCAACTCAAGGAGATTTAATTTGCCTGTAGCTATAGCTGTGCTTTAGGCAGTAATTTCTGATTCTGTTGCATTGGGACCTTTCCCTTGAGTTTTTTGTTTATTTGTTTATGTGGTTAATTTTTATCTGCAATATTGAGCATATCTGTTGTGCTTTATTCACATCATCTCGTTCAGTTTACCTGCGACTGTGCCACAGAGCACTGGAGGAAGGCCTGGTGGGGCAGACTCCAGAGAGGAGCTGAAATTTTGTGAACACACACTCCCTTAAGTCCACTGTGCTCTGAAGACGAGGGCAGAGTGGAAGCCAGATTTGTGAAGGCAAACTGGGGTGCTCTTCAATGTGATGGTGTTCTACGTTCTTTATAGGTCTTTAGACCTTGTTGTTATATTCTTGATGTTCTCCAGTCTTTTCCCCTTTTATGACTTATGAATTCTGTACACCATTCATGAGTAGAGATGGTAGCGACTATGACCTCTAGTAGTCTTAGATGGAAGGCATGGACTGCTATTCATCTGAATCCATGATTCCTCATTTGTGGGCAGAAATATACATAAATGTGTAAACAGCATGGCTATTTATACTGTAATGGTAAGTAGATTTGTTTTACTTTTGTTTTACATAACAAAAAGTCATACAACTACTACTAATACTAATAGCAGCTACCAATACTGAATACCTCATAAGATACAATGTTATATTCATATCTTTTCATGCATTTATCATTTAATTTACAAAACAATAAGAGGCAGATTTTATTACCTCTATGTCACAAATGAGGGATGCAAAGAACTCAATCTCAAACAATGATTAAGAAGCGAAGGAAGTTGAACCAAACACTTATTAAAAGAACTTGAAATATTCTTACATTTTAAATTTGAATTCAATAGATCCATTCTTCATGGCGATTTTCCATTTTCCAGTCTTTCTTGCTTTAGAAAAATATTTCATATGTTTAGTTTTATATATTTATAGTTAATGTATATCATAGTTATGTTAGAATTAATTAATTTTTTTCTCCTTTCAGAGTTTTCTCCAATTTTTAATTTCCTTTTTGATTGTTTTGGCCTCCAAATTTCAAGTTAGAGGCTTTCTTCATATGCTTGTTAACCCTTGGTTGTTAGATTTCTGCCTAGAAAGCTCATTGAAAGCCTATAAAGCTGTACTGAGATGTGACCTTCTCTGAAAGATTATCTCCTTGAGGCTTTTCTGATATCAGTTTCCTTTGGTTTGGGGGAAAATCAGATTCTCAGGGAGGAAGGTATCAACCTGGCTGAGAATCTTGTGATAGTGAAAGGGAGAAGAAGGATGGTTGTCCCTTCACTTGGCTTAGCATATACAGCCAAAGTGGGAAAATCTTAGAAATCATCAAAATGCCTCAAAAATGGTCAGTTACAGGGGATCTGGAAACTAGAATAAAGATGGAGCTATACACAGAAAAATTACAATCTGGAATTAAACTGAAAAAAATTCTCAGGATATAAAAGCATGTAACAGGAGCTGGCTATTATAAATATGGGTTACTCTAATGATGAAAGATTCCCACCCCAAATCTGTGCAGCTGACAGCTGCCCTTTTCTTATCCAGACAGAAGAGGGTAAACTAAAAGGTGACTACAGAAAGCACGGTTTATACCAGGTATACATGCATAAAATAAAGACATTGAGTATATATCTCCTGGGAGGAGATTGATGCAGCTCCACCTACTCCTCCACCATCTTTGTCCCTCTTCCCCATTTTTAATTTTTTGCGGTATCTCCATACTGTTGTACAAAACTTTTTAGTGTGATGTAGTCCCATTTGTTTATTTTCAGAACTTTGAATTATAAACACAATGGCACTCAGTGGTATCTAGACCATCTAAATCACATCCTTACAGTCCAGCTCTGCAGGGAATACTTTTCTTCCCAAGAAAAAAAGCCCTATGGAGTCTGAGCCTGACAACTGATCATAGATTCAATGGTTTGCACCTGAATTAGTTTGACTCTCCAGCATCATCTGAGACTGGCGGATGATCACAGATTCATTGATTTACAACTGAATCAATCTGTCCTGACCAGCAATGTCTGAGCCTGGTGGCTGATTACAAACTCATTGATTTACAGCTGGGTCAATCTGTCCCACCCGGATGAGCCTGGAAGCTGATCATGGCCTTGGATTGCAACTGAGTTGGTCTGTCTCACCCAGTGGCACCTGATTACAACTGAATTAATTGGCCCTGCCCAGTGGTGCCTAAGGTGACCACTGATCACAGATTGATTAGTTTACAATAACACCGATATCAATTGGATTAAAAACTGATGGGCCCAAAGACAGTGGATCTCTGGTTGGCTCTAATAGGCTGATTAGGCCCAGACTATAGAATGATCAGGTGTCACCAGAGGTGAATCCAGGAAGTAAAGATAGTGCACCTCTACACTACAAGAAGGTCACACCACAAAGGCAGGAACTCAAAAATGCCCAATCTAAAAAGGAAAAGCAAACAAGAAGAGAAACCTAAAAAATGGGGAGAAAAAGAAATAGCCTATCATCAAAGGAAAGGAGGAGCAGAAACACTGCTAAATGAAATAGAGGAAAGCAAACTATCAGATGTGAAATTTAAAATAATAATGATAAAGCCCTGGCTGGTGGCTCAGTGGATAGGTGCCAGCCTGCAAACCCAAAGGTTGCTGGTTCGACTCCCCAGTCAGGGCACATAACCTGGTTGCCAGCCAGGTCTGTAGCTGGAGGAAGGTAAAAGGCAACCATACATTGATATTTGTCTCCCTTTCTTCCTCCCTCCCTGCTTTCCTCTCTAAAAATAATGAATAAAATCTTTAAAGATAAATAAATAAAATAAATAAATAAAATAATGATGATAGAGAAGCTCAATGAGCTCAGCCAGCTCAAAGAAAATTATAAACAACTCCAGGGTAACTACAAAGAACTCCAGGGAAGCTACAGGGAACTTACTGAGAACTACACCAGCATTAAAAAGGACATAGAAACTATCAATAAGAGCTAAGATGAAATGAAGAATACAATTTCTGAAATGAAGAATACAGTAGAAGGAATCAACAGCAGGCTAGAGGAAGCTGAGGATTGGATCAGCGAGCTGGAGGACAATGTAGAAAAATGTTCTTAGACAGTGCAACAAAATGAAAAAATGCTGAACAAGAATGAAGAGTTTTTAAGAGAGCTGCAGGACAACATGAAACACAATAATATCTGTATGATAGGGATATCAGAGGGAGAAGAGAATCAAGGGATGGAAAACCTGTTCCAAAAAGTAGATGGAAAACTTCCCTAACTTGATTAGTGAAAATGTTTCTCAAGCTCAGGAAGCACAGGGGGTCCCAATGAAGATTAACCCAAACAGACCCACTCTTAGATACATTATAATTAAAATGGCAAATTTCAAAGACAAGGAGAGAATACTAAAAGCATCAAGAGTGAAACAGCAAATAACATATAAAGGGGCTCCAATAAGGTTATTAAATGATTTCTCAACAGAAACAATACAAGACAAAAGGGAATAGCAAAAGTTATTCCAAGTAATGGAAAACAAAGGCCTGCAACCAAGAACACTCCACCCAGCAAGGTCCTCATTCAAAATTAAAGGTGAAAGGTGAAATAAGGAGTTTTCCAGGCAAAAGAAGGCTAAAAGAATACATTTCCACCAAACCAACATTGCAAGAAATGCTAAAGGGTCCGCTTTAAAAAACATGAAGAAACAGGAAGAAAGGCAGAGAGGAACACAAGGGGAAAATGATAATGAAAAAGTATGTGTAAATAATAACCTTAAATGTAAGCGGATTAAATGCACCAGCCAAAAGGCACAGGGTAGCTGAATGGATAAGAAAACATGACCCACATACATGCTGTCTACAGGAGACCCACCTCAGAACAAAAGATTGACACAGACTGAAAGTGAAGGGATGGAAAAATATATTTCAAGCAAATGAACGTTAAAGAAAGGCTGGGGTAGCAATACTTATTTCAGACAAAATAGATTTTACAATGAAGGCCATAAAAAGAGACAAGGACATTTCATAATACTTAAGGGAACAATCCAACAAGAAGATATAAACCTTGTAAACATATATGCACCCAACATACATACACCCAAATATATAAAGAAAACCTTGGAGGACTTCAAGAAGGATATAGACAGCAACACACTAACAGTAGGAGGTTGGCTATTAAAAACCTCCTACTCCATTATCAACAATGAATGGACAGATCTTCCAAACAAAAAATGCCAAGGATATTGTGGCATTGAACAACACTCTAGATCAAATGGACTTAATACAGAACTTTTCACTCCAAAGAGGCAAATTACACATTTTTTTTCAAAGACACGTGGAATTTTCTCAAAGATAAACCACATGGTAGGACACAAGACAAACCTCCACAAATACAAGAAAATTGAAATCATACCAAGCATCTTCTCAGATCACAATGGATTGAAACTAGAAACCAACCTCAAGGGGGAAAAAAAGACAAAAACATTCTAACTCATGGAGACTGAATAATGTGCTATTAATTAATGAATGGGTTAAAAATTAGATCAAAGAAGAAATCAAAAAGTTTCTGGAAACAAATGACAATGGATACACAACAGCCCAAAACCTACCAGACACAGCAAAGACAGTTCTCAGAGTGAAATAGCAACACAGGCCTATCCAAAAAAGGTTAGAAGAAGCTGATATGAACAACTTAACCATAAAGCTACAAGAACTAGAGGAGCAGCAATAAACAAAGCCCAGAGCAAGTAGAAGGAAGGAAATCATCAAGATCAGAGCAGAATTAAATGACATAGAGACTAAAACTACAATTCAAAGAACCAATAAATCCAGGAGCTGGTTCTTTTTGAAAAAAAAAAAAAGACAAAATTGACAAGCCTTTAACCAGACTCATCAAGAAAAAAAGAGTGAGGACCCAAATAAACAAAATCAGAAACAACACAGGATAAATCACAACTGATACTTCAGAAATACAAAGGATTGTAAGAAATTACTACAAACAACTATATGACAAGAAATTTGACAACCTGGGTGAAATGGACACATTTCTGGAAAGTATAATCTACCAAAACTCAATCCAGAAGAAGCTGAAAGCCTGAATAAGATGATAATAACTAGTGAAATTAAAGGAGTAATCAGAAAACTCCCAATGCACCAGAGCCCCAGACTGGATGGCTACACAGGTGAGTTTTACTAAACATTTAGAGAAGAGCTAACCCCTATTCTTCTCAACCTATTCCAGAGAATCCAAGAAGAAGGAAGACTCCCAAACTCTTTCTGTGAGACCAATATTATTCTAATCCCAAAACCAGTCAAGACACAACTAAGAGAGAAAACTATAGGCCAATATCTCTGATGAACATAGATGCTAAAATTCTCAACAAAATATTGGCCAACCAGATTAAAAAGATCATACACCATCATCAAATGGGATTCAATTCAGGGATGCAAGGATGGTACAACATTGACAAATCAATAAACATAATGCACCACAAAAACAAAATGAAAGACAAAAACCATATGATCTTATCAATAGATGCTGAAAAAACATTTGATAAAGTACAGCATCTATTTATGATAAAAAGCACTCAGCAAAATGGGAATAGAGGGAACATAGATCAACATTATAAAGGCCATATATGAGAGATGCAAATTGAAACCACAATGAGATACCACCTCACACCTGTCAGAATGGCAAGTCATTAACAAATCAGTGAACAACAAGTGCTGGTGAGGATGTGGAGAAAAGGGAACCCTGGTGCACTGTTGGTGGGGATGCAGTCTGGTGCAGCCACTACAGAAAACAGTATGGAATTTCCTCAAAAAACTAAAAATGAGACTCTCTTTTGATCCAGCTATTCCATTGCTAGGATTATACCCGAAGAACCATAAAACACCAGTTCATAAGAACCTATGTACCCCTATGTTTATAGCAGCTTTATTTATAATAGCCAGGTGTTGGAAACAGCCCAAGTGCCCATCAGTGGATGAATGGATCAAAAAACTTTGGTACATTTACACAATGGAATACTACACAGCATAAAGAAACAAGGAACTCCTACCTTTTGAGATAATATGAATGGAACTGGAGAGTATTATGCTTAATGAAATAAGACAGTCAATGAAAAAAAATACCATATTATCTCACCCAATATAAGAGACTAATGAACAAACCAAACAAACAAGCAAAACAGAACCAGAGGGATGGAAACAAGGAACAGACTTTCAGTGTACAGAGGGGAGGGAGAAAGGGGGCGAAGGAGGCAAAGAAGGGGAATGTTTTAGTCAAGGAACTAACATGGATGACCCATGGGCATGGAAAATATGTGGGACTAACTGTGGGAGGGGGATAGGGAAGGTGGAGCAGGAAAGAGCAGTAGGGGAAAAATGGGATAAATGTAGTACAACAATAAAATAAAGTAAAGTAAAAAAAAAAAGAAAAAAAATTAAAAATGAATCCACCTTTTGACCCAGCAATCCCACTTCTGAGAATATGTCTGACAGAACCCAAAACATTAATTTGTAAGAACCTAAGTACCCCTATGTTCAATGCAGTGATATTTACAATTGCCAAAATATGGAAGCAGCTCAAGTGTCCATTAGTGGTTGAGTGGATAAAACAACTAGGGGACATTTACCCAATGGAATATTACCCATAAGAAAGAAGAAAATTTTACCCTTTGCAACATTATGGATGGACCTAGGAAGCATTATGACAAGTGAAATTAGCCAGTTAGAGAAAGACAAATACCATAAGATTTCACTAAGTGGAATCCAATGAAAAAATGGACTATCCAGCAAAATAAGGAGAGACTCATAGATAGAGAATAGGATGATAGCTAAGATTGGGGAGGGGGTTAATGGGTGGAGGGGTTGAGCAAAAAAGAAAAAATGCTCTTGGACATGGAGGTATAAGGGACTAAGTGGTAATGGAAAAAATACAATAACATTTATTTAAAAAATTCAAAATTCTCTTTTCATTTTGGGATAAGTTGACTGACATGCTAACACAGGGAAGAAAAAGAGGAGTATATTATAGTAGAAAACTTTAATACTACACTACTGATTCTGGAGCAGCAAATTTCCAATGCCAAGGAAAAGGCATGAGTTTTAGAAGAGCACTTGATTAAAGATCACAGCTTGAGGGAAAACTATCATCAACAGCCCTGGGATACAAAGGTCTTCAGGACTGTTCCAGGCTAAAACATGAGGACAGGGAAGTTGCCTATTCATTTATGGGGATCTCTGAGCCCACATCAGTTTAGCACTGAAATGCTGGAAAGAAAAAGAAAGAACCCAAAATGCTGGAAAGAAAAAGAAAGAACCCAAAAGAAAAGAAAAGGTTTTAAATAAGAGAGATGAACAAGATAATGACAGCTCTTCAAGAGAGCCGTTAGAAAACTAATCTGCCCTGGCTGGTGGCACAGTGGATAAGGTGCCGGCCTGTGAACCCAAAGGTCACTGGTTCGATTCCCAGTCAGGGCAAATAACCAGGTTGCAAGCTAGGTCTCCAGCCAGGTCCATAGCTGGAGGCAGGTGAAAGGCAATCATCCATGGATGTCTCTTTCCCTCTCTGCCTCTCTCCCTTCCCCTCTCTAAAAAATAATAAATAAAATATTTTAAAAAACACAAAAACTAATCTGAGATTTGATACTTTGGAATTTCTGTGAATACAGGGCTGATGCTCTATAATTTGTATATGTGTGTCTTGGTGATTCACTGGAACTTCAGATATGTGGGGACATGAATGATTCAGTATCAGAGTGACCACTCATTACTGAAGGGAAACAGTGGTGGCCTTTAACTGAGCCCCAAGAGGACTGCATATGGGCTCTCTAAGTGGACTCGATGATATAAGAAAAAATGAGGGAGAGAAGTAAAGTTGGACATAATGTTATCCTTAATTTATCTCTGAAAATAAAATATTTGTTTGATAGAGGACAATTTGGAACATTCTCTAGTGTGTTTCTTGTAATATTAGGAATTATCATGTCATCTTGTTCATAGTGATTGATGAGCTTAGATGATTTAGACTTTTTCTAAGATGGGAAAGAAGAGGTGTGATTTCTTCACTTTCAATTAATTTGGTATATAATAAGTTACATTAATTGAAGATAGAATAACATGGTATTTATTTTTAGCAACTCCAATGAGAAAAATCAGATTTTCAATCTCAGTTCTCAGGAAATCAACTAATTTAAAGTATTTCCACCTCATTTTTTTTCATCTGTGAGGTGGGAATAATAAATGTATTTTATAGGGCTAATACATTTTAAATTATGAACTGTTTTATTCATACACAAGATGGTCTTCCAAAGTTTGTGGGAACAAGAATTCCTTCTGGAACTTTCTTTTGAAAACTTAGAAATAAAGCAAATGGCTTTCCTGAGGCATTTATAAGGCCACACTGATCCAGGTGCTTCTCTTCCTTTAACGAAAAGATTTGAAAGGGATTTCATTAATGCCTTTAGAGTGGTAGGAAGCAAAAAGCCAATGAAAATGACCCCTCATTTAAGGTTGCCATATTTAGCAAAAAACAAAATAAAAATAAACTTGGATGGCCAATTAACTTTGAA
Organism: Noctilio leporinus; assembly: GCA_004026585.1. Lineage (NCBI taxonomy): Eukaryota > Metazoa > Chordata > Mammalia > Chiroptera > Noctilionidae > Noctilio > Noctilio leporinus. Next base: position 37,972 of record PVIW01003271.1, on the reverse strand, counting down.
TTTTTCGTGAACAATAAATTAGTATGAATATGTTCTATGTGATATTTGAGTTAAATTTAGAACTACTTAAAGCTTATTCATTGTTTTGGTGATACTAAAATTTGCCCAGGAGTAGGAGTCCTATATTTTATTAGACAATCTTTCTCTCAGTGTATGAAAAGAGAAAAGTGTCTGAGATATAGGGTCTGATGTGTTCAATTGAGTAATTGGGCTACCACTAGTATTAAGTAAAGGTATATGCTGATTTTCTCTATTCAATCAATACTTCATAAGTGAAAAGAGGTTTAATTAAAGTATGGGTGGAATCCAGCATCCATACTGACCATGACACTGAACACAGAAACCCATAGTTATAGAGGTGTTTGTTGGTTGGTGGATTTACCTCATCTTACCTAACACATCTCTGCCTAACTTTACCACTAACGCATGCCATGCTCAATATGAACATTACATCCTTAGCTCTCTTTGATTCTTTAATTTGAAAACTTTACCCACTCTATGTAAGGAATAGTTATTTGAATTTTCTGAGGGTAATTTTCCACATTTTCATATTGGGAAGCTTATTCCTTCCCTGTGCTAGAGCAATCAGCACCTCCTGACCCTTAGCACTCTAACCTTGTGTCTGCCATGAGTGTGATGACAAGACCCACAGCTGGAGATCTAAAACATTTGTCAGGCACATGTTATGCCAGGCACTATCAGAAGGATTTTACAGGCATTATCTCATTTGAACTTACATAGACTAATAGATGAGTAAACTGAGGCTCACAAATTTTAAGTAATTTTTCTCAGGGCATTGATTATCAGTTTCAAAGTGATCTTAGTTTTGTTTGAATCTGGGAGTACTCTGCTCTAGTGTATTGCCCTTTGGTGACAAGGAGAAGAGCTATTATATTTAACTGCTGCTTTGGTTCTCTAATAATATTCCATACACATTTAATGTAAGTTCATATGTTGGGCAGGGTATAAAGCCCTGTAATACAAGATAAATAAGAACTGTTGATTCCAAGCCTAACACAAACCTGGCAGGTATTAGATGCTCATGAAATATTGGTAAAATGAATGAGTAAATGCATTGCAATAATTTAACATTTAATTGATTGGATATTACTAAAATCGTGTATTTGGTTTATAAAATGAATATGTGTAATTATTTAAACCATAATTTTTACAGGTATTAATATAATATACATAATAAAAATACTAATTTAAAGAAATGAGCTTTTCTTTCTCAGTGGTATTTGACCTTGTAATACCATTTTCAAAAGATGAACAATAAGCATCCAGGACTAAGAATAGCAGTGGGATGAAAAGGACAGGTATGAAAAAAGTGTTCTGTTACACAAGCTGCTGGGTTAGAAGAAGCAGCAAAATCCAAACTTAAAAAAGAACTATGTAGTAATCAGGCTGTAAAGAAGGGCACCTGGATATGGAGAAGCAGATGGAAAAAGAATGATGGGGCACACTCTTCTAATAAAATATATTTGTGACCAGAGAAGGTGAAGAGTAAGCTTCCACTGAAGTAGAAAAAGGGCTGTGATCAGATTTCTCTTTGAAAATCTGAAGGGCAATAGCATGCATACAGTTCCTGTTTTTGTAGCAGAATAGTAAAGAGATGAAGGAGAAAACATTTACAAGAACATCTGCTATGCCAACCACTTCAAGAAAAATAAGCAGGCGGCAGAAGGAGCACATCTGCCTGATGCTGGGCATGTGCAGGGAGGTTATGGGAAGAGAGTAACAAAAAAGAGAGCAGCATAATAAGGAAGGGCTTGGAGAACATTTGCCTCCTGCAGATTTCCCCAGAGTTTCAGAGGGAGGAATTGAAGAAGGGTTACTCATCCAGAGGATGCTTTAATATAATGGAAAAACCTCCTCTCAACCTGGCTGCCAAATGGAAAGGTGCCTATATAGGAAATGTAATCACAACAGCTGAAACATGACAGCAGATGACAGTTGATCATCATATGTGCAGAAACCACTGTATCCAACAGGGAAGTTGGTGAAGCTCCCAGGTTGTGGGGCTTTTTGTTGTTGTTGTTGTTGTTTTGTTTTTTTTCCCTAAGGGAGTAAGACTGTAAGAACCATGACATGCTTAACTCCACGAGAGTCCACACAATTGTGCTAAGTCAGGTCTCATGTTGCATGATGGAGAAAATACTGGGATGGGTTTCTAAATATCGTTATTTCTCATATTAAGCAATGCACCACGTCAAATATCAATAAATTTTGGGGGCTCTGTCAAGGAGCAGGGTTACCTATCAAATGACCCTGGAACATGACTATAGATTTCCTGGGCAACATGTTATCTGTGACCAAAGGTCCCACCTTATGCTGGGGCACCTATAACATCCCATAAAATCCAAGTTAAAATTTTCTCAGAAAGTGATCTGAAATCCATTCATAGTAAGGCCTAATGACAGATTGCTTAAGAGACATGTGTTTTTCCTTTGATACTTGTTTGTAGAATTTCATGCTTGTCAACATCATAATCCCTTAAACCTGTGTGTATCTTACTTGACATGTAAAATGGACTATGCAGTTGTGCTTCATTCAAGGATCTCCAGATGAAGAAGGGTTCCTTAATTATCCAGGTGTGCTCAATCTAATCACATTGATCCTTAAAATTGGAGAATCCTTCTTGACTATGCTCAGAGGAAAAGCTGTGATGATGAAAAAGGATGAGAAATGGAATGTGGACAACCTCTAAAAACTAAAAAAGACAAATAAACAGAATCTTGCCTGGAGTCTCCAGAAAGGAACCTAAATTTGACAACCCCTGGATTTTTAACCCAGTGAGACCCATGTTGGACTTCTGACCTGTAGACCTTAAGATGCTAAATTTGTCTTATTTAAGCCAATATGTCTATAGTGACATATTATAGCATGGATAGACAACTAATACAATGTTCTAGCCATTAATTTAGGTAAAATACTTTTAGGCGCATAATTAGGTTATTTAAGAGTCTTTTGTAACTATCTCATAAGCTCTTCTATACTTTCTACATGGAAATTTTGCCTAACTTATATTAAAACTTCTACAGGATGGGATGACTTCCAGCCAAGATGGAAGTGCAGGTAGACACACTTCACTTTCTTGTGCATCCACAAAAAGAATGACAACTAAATCTCAAAACAAATAACACCCAAAATTGTCAGAATAGCAAACTGTATGTAAGTTCAACAACCAAGAATTTAAAGAAGCCACATTTATCCTGACAGGTAAAAGGGGTGGATATGTATATGTGGGGTGGGCAGAGAGACAAGGAGATGCAGTGTGGCGCCGAGAGGTTGCAATGGGAGGGAAACTTTGGGAGTGAGTGATTCCAGCCCAGGGTTTCAGTGCCAGGAAGATCAATTCTCATAACTTGTTGCTGTAAAAACCAGTGGGCTGTTGGGGTAGCAGAAGAAACTGCCAGATTTTCAGGCCCCTAAGATATTAGAATGTAGACAAACCTACCCTCTCTGGGATTCAGCACCAAGGCAACAGCTGGAAAGGTACCAGTCACATACATACAGGGAGTTGGTGTAATGACTGGAAATGGGGCAAGTACCTGGAAAACCTCCAGAAGTCAGACAGCAGCACAGTCTCCTCTCCAGTTGCTCCCCCAACACAGAGCCACAAAGTAGCTAAGGGAGTTGCCCAACCCTAGTGACTGCCTAAGGCTCCATTCCAAACAATTTACAGCTACCTTTCCTAAATAGGCCACATTACCAAGACAGGGATTCAAAAGAGCTCTACCTAATACAGAGAAATAAACACAGAGAGGCTGTTAAATTGAGAAGACAAAGAAATATGGCCCAAATGGAAGAACAACACAAAACCCCAGAAAAATAAACAAAATGGAGATAAACACCTATCACATGCAGAGTTCAAACCACTACACATCAGGAAGCTAAAAGAACTCACAACAATGAAAAAGAAGAAATAAAGGTTACACTAAATGAAATTTTAAAAATCTATAGGGAACCAACAATTAAGGGAAGGAAGCAGGGGTTCAATCAACAATTTGAAACATAAGAAAGAAGTAAACAGTCACCAATACAGAAAGAAGAAACAAGAATTAAAAAAAAAACAAGGATAGTTTAAGGCTCTGGGACATGTACAAATACGTCAACATCTGAATCATAGTGGTGCCAATAGGAAAGAGGAAAAGCAAGAAATTGAAAACTTGTTTGAAAAAATAATGAAAGAAAACTTCCCTAATTTAGTGAAGGAAATAGACATATAAGTCCAGGAAGCACAAAGTCCAAAACAAGTTGGACCCAAAGAGGACCACACCAAGACACATAATTAAAATGCCAAAGGTTAAAGATAAAAGGAGAATCTTTATTTTATTTATTTTTTGAGGCTTTATTTGTTATTTTTAGAGAGATGGGCATGGAGAGAGGCAGAGAGGGAGAGAGACATTAATGTATGGTTGCCTTTCAGCTACCTCCAGCTATGGACCTAGCTGGAGACCTGGCATGCAACCTGGTTATGTGACCTGGCTGAGAATTGAACCAGCAACCTTTGGGTTTGCAGGACGGCACCTTATGCACTATACCACCAGCCAGGGCTAAACGGAGAATCTTAAAAGCAGCAAGAGAAAAAAAATAGAGTTACCTACAAAGGGTTCCTATAAAACTATCAGCTAATTTCTCAAAAGAAACTTTGCTAGCAAGAAGGACCTGACTAGAAGTATTCAAAGTGATAAACAGCAAAGGCCTATAACCAAGGTCACTCTATTCAGTAAAGCTATCATTCATAATGGAAGGGCATCCTAGACAAGGTAAAGCTAAAGGAGTTCAGCATCATCAGTGTTATTATATGAAATGTAAAAGGGACTTAATTAAGAAAAAGAAAATCGAAATTATGAACATTCAAAAGACAATAAAGCCCTGGTTGGTGGTTCAGTGGATAAGGCACCAGCCTGCGAACCCAAAGGTCACTGGTTCGATTCCCTAACCAGGACACATAACCAGGTTGCAAGCCAGGTCTCCAGCCAGGTCCACGGCTGGAGGCAGGTGAAAGGCAACCATGCATAGATGTCTTTCTCCCTCTCTGCCTTTTTCCCTTCCCCTCCCTCTAAAAATAATAAATAAAATATTTTTAAAAGACAATAAACTCACAACTATCAATGACAGAATCTAAAAAATAAAAACACAAATTAAGAATAAAATAAAAACTAAACAATCAGAGAGGGGACAGGATCAAAGGTATGGGGAACATTTAGAGGGGTGGAAGCTGAGAGGTAGAAGAAGAAACAGTGGGGAAAGACACAGGAATTAAGAAGCATAGTTGGTGGGTGCAGAATAGACAGGAGGATGTTAAGAATAGTACAGGAAAAGGTAAAGCCAAAGAACTCAAACAGATGACCCATGGACATCAACTAAGGGGGTTAGGACTGCTGAAGAACTGGGGGTGCTGGGCAGAGGAAAGTAAAGGGAAAAGATATTGGGACAAATGTAGCAGCATAGTCAATTTTTAAAAATAAAAAATTTAAAGATTTTATTTATTATTTTTAGAGAGAGGGGAAGGTAGAGAGGCAGCAAGGGAGAGAGACATCCATGTATGGTTGCCTTTCACCTGCCTCCAGCAAGGAACCTGGCTGGAGACCTGGCTTGCAACCTGATTATGTGCCCTGACTAGGAATCGAACCAGCGACCTTTGGGTTTGCAAGCTGCAGCCTATCCACTGTGCCACCAGCCAGGGATTTAAAAAATTAAATTTAAAAGTAATGTTATTTTTGCAAATATTTATGTGTGTATGAAAAGTCCCAGGCAGAACTAGTGCCAAATATTTATAGCACTGAGCTCTAGGTAGTGGAATTATGGATAATTTCAAATTTTATCCTTTTGTTCTTTAGCTTTACTTTTCATTTGTACTACAAGTGTGTATTACTTGTGTAATTTAAAAATGCATTATGCTTAAAAACTGAGGACCATTTGCTTTTTAAGCCATCCTATTGAAACAGAGAGGACTGGCCAGATTGCTGGGCAGAAGGGCGTGACGCCTAAGAGGTGGGGAAATGCCCAAGGCTGCGGATTGAAGCCACACCCCAACGCTTACCTCCATACCCCCAGGAAAGGGTAAAGAACTAACAAAGTTCAAAACACTGCTGGCACACAGAGCAGGTGTGGGCTGAAAAGGTCACAACACGTGTATCTTGAAGTTGAACGTGGTGATCCCCTCCCTGGGCAGAGACACAATTCCCCCACAAGCGACTAGAAACTGCCCTACCTGCTTCAGGATCATGCTGACAGGAGGAGGGGCAGAGACGTGACGCTAACTTGAATTGGCTGGGGGTTCGGACACTTCCACAGTGTGCAGGATTTGGGAGATTTAAACGGAGGACAGGAAGAAGCTCTCCTCTTTTATGTGTTCCGCTCACCCCAGCCAGTGAAGGAACTGGAATGTTCGCGGGATCCAGTGGATGCCAGCCTGTTCATGGCTCTTTGCTTGCCCTTGAACGGCGGGTCCTTGGGATCGTGTGGCCCATGACCCATGGCGCTGCTCCCTGATCGCTCCCACTTTCTCACTCTGAGATTAGCGCACGGACGGACGCATGGGCTGGCCTCAGAGTCATGAGCAACCTTGAATGCTGTGGCCCCAAGGACAGAACTCCTTGCACAATCCGCTGCAGTGATCTGCCACACGCCAGGATCCGGGAGAGGAAGGTAGCTGTCAGCAGGCCAGAGGAGACACCAGCCCCACACGTGCATACTCCAGACAGGATTGAGTCTGGAGCTAGAGAGACCAAGATGTGTTCACAAAGCAGACTTGGACTCGGAAAGGGCAAATAAAAATGGAGGGGTGGGGGAGTGGGGTCTCTTGACATAAACTTTGATTTCAGTTTTTTGGGGAAGAAGCGATTTCTATGTTTTGCAGGAGAAAAAGGCTTGGAGTAGGGGAGCCCCCAGCTCTCCCAAATTGGCAACCTTTTAATAAAAGCCTTTTTCCTTCCCAACCAGTTGTTGTGTATGGTTGTGCAAGGGGGCAGGTGGCTGAATCCCACTTTGTTCAGTAACGGTAGCTGCAGAACCCATGTGGCTGTGTTGTTAAATCAACCAAAAAATGATGTGAGCTTTGAAATCTTTTTGGCTTTTGTTTTTGGATTTTTGTTTTGTTTTGTTTTTGTTGTTCTTTTCTTTTGTTCTCTTCCTTGGTTTTCTGAATCTGTCACAAGATACAGAAGAAACAAATTACTTGTCAATGTTCTTGTATATGCTTCTCCAGATAGTCTGTTCACAAGTAAACCTGCAATGTTTATCTCCCTGATGGACCCAAGGAAACACTGTCAAGAAGGTATAACATTCAGAAAGGATGCAATGAATCAGGGAATAGAAATCTTTATCACTTATCAATAACCTGGCAATTCAGAGAGGCAGGCAGCCTTCAGGTTATGATAGGAATTGAGCTGTGAGTTTCCTTCTTATGTTATGTTTTACTTGCTGTTTCTGAATAGACGGAACAAAAGCTGGGACTTAACCACCCGTCCTCCTAAACTCTGCTTTATATTATAATTTTAACCTTGTTCACTGCATCTGCTATTCCCTACGGTTGATTTAAAGCAGAAACAAGCTGTGGGTTCATACTACATAAATCCATAGGCTCCAAACTTATGTAGTTATTCTGGAACATTCTTCAGGGTTGTCTTTTGTTATGACCTGCTGTAAAACCTGATGGCGTGTGTACTGTAAACATAGAAAGGTCTAGCTAACAAATGGGTCTCTAGTCATTTTTAAGAACCCATTACTACTTAAAGATATTTTACTTGTGCTTTGGAGCATGCACTTTATTTAGAAGTCCCTTTATTATTATTTTTAGGATTTTAAAATTATTTTCTTTGCAAATGTCACAGAATGCCTTACTACCCATCTGCTCAAAAGGCATAATTTTGAATCTGACAGTCTTTTTTGACACCTCCCTAAAGTGGGAGGAATGAACACATTTTGCTTCAGTTTGGGAACTTAAATTATGGCTTTCTTTTTTCACCCTGTAGAATGAGCCTTTTGAATAGCGTCCACAATACAGCGTTTGCACGATGTGTAAGACAACAAGAACTTTTTGAAAGAAGAGCACCTTCTTGACATGCTCAGCTACTTGGGCCACTAATATGAATTGCTATGTTGTTATTTCAGCCACCAGCTGGCTAAGTTAAGCCAAATATTTAAGCAGCTGTTACACATCAGCGTTGCCTGCATACACACCTCTTCAAATCAATATAGAAAACATGACACTGTAACATTTTATTAAGCTCTAACAATAAATAATAATATTTATGAACAACTCTATAAGACGCTATACTAAACATAATGAAAAATGATATTCACTTAACAAATACTGAACCATCGTTGGTTCTAGTTTATTTTTAAAGAACAACGTAAAATTTTCTCTATTGCAAACACTGCTTTTAAGGATCTTCATCTCATTTACTTTTTAGACAGTTTTTATTATGACACTTGAGATGTGTTAGGCACTTAAAAGATCACTTTGAAATAGTCTGATGTATATCATGATAAGCTGACTCCATTCAACATTGCTTTTGGTCACTTCAGATAAGGTAATGAGTTTAGGTGGCATTTTAGCACCAGTAAATCAGAATTTTTGAGACTGAATATAATTTTTTTTTTAATTTTATTGTTGTTGTATTACATCCATCCCCTTTTTGCTCCCCTCTGTCCCCCCACCCTGAATATAATTTTTAAAATAGCTATTTTTGTAAGACTGGACAGATTTCAATTTTGATAGCAAAGGGTCAGAGTAACAAGTTATCTATTTGTAAAAGAAGTCATATTTTACAAGTGTACCAAAAAATAAAATAAATAAGACAGAGAGACAACTATATGGATATCAAGATTATTTTGGATCTCAAAAATATTATAGTGATTCAAGAGTGTAGCTTATTCTAAAACTCTAGACATTAGGTCAGACCAACCTGAACTTTTAAAAGTACCTATGTGTGACAATCAGCAAGGAATGGAGAGTAAGCCCTGGGGCCCTGGCATAAAACCTTAGGCCACATTTATCATATAATAGAAAAATATATGAAAATTTAGAAATTGTATACAGTTCAAAATGATCAACATTTGATAGAGTAAAATGTTGCCAATGGTTGTCCTATTAGTAAAGTTTTGAAAGTACTTGGATGGCATCAGAGGGGAAGTTTAGAGGGGGAAGATATGATTACATGCATTTCTCTAAGACATCTTGGGATTCCCACCTAATGGCCTCTTATATGGTGATCTCAATCTAAATATTGTCTGCTTCAGCCAGAAACATGTAGAGATCATTATAATACAAAGGTCTGAAGGGACAATTGCTAGACTAAAAATGATGACATCAGGCAAAAAACAACAATTTATTGAGTACCTAGTATTCCAGTCACCCATGATGAATAAATGTTCTTATTTAAGTGCCTTCTGACATTGCTATACACAGTTTTAGATGAGAAACCTAAGGTTAGTGAAAGAATGTCACTCACAGATTTAGAACTTTGTAGGGTAGGACGTGTTTGGTCCCACTGTATCATGATTCCCTTGATTAAGTATAGTTATAATAGATAAATAAGACATAGAGTCTGCTTAGATATTAGGGATAATTTTAAAATAAAATAATATGTGGCCATAAATAGAATGAAGGTATTTTCAGTGTCAGTTTGTATTTTTGCTTTTAGCAAATTTTGGATTTAGATTTTGGAGAGGGGACTGGCTTACGATGGAGCATTCAAACAGATGTATTCATTGGGCAGTTAAAATGTGGGTATGTGTATATGAAGGCAAATGTTGCATGCTCTTAACAGAGTTCTTTATTTTGATAGGAACCTAAAAATAGCTCTAAAACTATCTGCTCTGATGGCAAGAGTTTATAATAAACCATCTTTTTGAACTACCATGATATTTGAATTTCAAAATAATTCCTCATGTTCTCATCTCTTTGTGAGCAAGAAGGTTATAAAATAATTTGTGGTGCAGCTTCAGTAATTTAATAAGTGTAGTTTGATATAAAGAACATAGTCATCTCACTGTAATCAGAATACAGTGCAAATGAAAACTAGTTCTTCTGAACACAAAGGCATTTGATCTTGGGAAGTAGAAGTTCACACAAATCCCTGGAAGGGCTGGCCGAACAATGTCTAGGCTGAGATTCATGGAAATTCCATAGAACTGGCCAACCAAAAGAAATGTCAATTCTGCCACAATCTAGAATCTTGAAAAATAGGGTAGCTGCTGACTCAGCTACTTGAGTCCTGATCTCGGGGTAGCAAGCTTCTGTCACAACTGTCAGCCCTAGAGTCCTATAATGGCTGTTTGATGTGCAAGAGTAACATGGATGTTTCAAGGGTTATTGCCTGTCTCCCAACTTAATTACAGATTCAGTACTCAATACTCATGCAAGTGTATCTTAATGGTGGGCCTTAAACCATCTGAAACTCTAGGTGCAAGGGAGTCTGAGAAATATAGTATTTCATTGTCCAGCCTCTTCAATACAGAAAGACACCATTAATGGAATTTAAAACGGATGGCAAATAATACAATATAGCATATACATCACAATAGACAAGTGTAATATACCAGAGAATTTCTTCAATGTATGTTGCTAAAGTAAAAGGGAGAAACTGGTAGGCAATTGGCAACCAATTTTGTGAAGGTAATTAATGAGGAAAGTAATGATTGCTGAGCACTGAGCAGTCTTGAAAACTATTAACATAATAAGAAAGACATAGAGATTGGGAAATTTTATAAAATCTGTAGTGTTAACTTGGAGCTTTCACCTCCATCCTTTCCAAGATTCCATTAGTGAGTTAATATAGTGCCAGAAATAAGACTGCCTCAGACCAAGGCCAGGGCTTTTCTGGACCATAACCTTTTCTCTTTTGTACAAGTAAAGAAGGTGAAGAACTCCATTAAAGAGATGAGTAGATTGATGCTAGAACCACAATTATGACATTTATTTCAACTGATCTTTTCCAAATTGAATTGTGCTATATGTTCTTGATGCACTTGGAAAATGATCATTCCATATGATAAATTCATACTGCGAACCCTTGTAATGTGCCAAATGAGCTTTTATGTGACATAGTAACTTTTAAAGCTTGCCAAAGCTTTGAAATGTTGGAAAAGGTGTTGCTAGCTTTCAACATGTGCTAATTGGGTTTGCCTACCCAGATGGTGTAGGAGAAGAGGGGAAAAAGAAAAAGACAAGAAGTGCCAGCTGAGTAGTGTCTAATCAAGGAAATTATAGGAATAACCCCCAGAAGAACAAATCATATTGGTAAACATAATAGGGTGATTTTAATTTTATTTATCATGTTTTAAGTAATTTGTGTCTATAGTTACTCTTTAGGAAAAAATAGAATCACAACAGCATTAAATGAATAGTTAAGGTCCCATAAGACTTTGAGCACAATTTTCAGAATTTCTAAATTAAAATGAACCATTTATATTTTATAATTATATAAATGGGTCTAATGTAGTTGCTTAAATAGAATTGCTTCTGTATGTGAAAGTTGGTAATATTATGTACTCTTCTCTGTATACTTGCTTCATCTCCTCCCCACTTTTTTTTTTTTTACCAAACTGAGATATAGCTACTTTATCACGTGTAAGAGATCAGCTATCTGAAGAGAACATGCAATTTTCTCCTTTAAAGATCTCTAATTCTTGGTGTTCTGCTTGACCCAGTATTGTGTGTTTCACACTTTTGTGTGAACACTTTAAATACTGTCAGTTATGTTAAAATAATTTATAGCATCCAGACATTTAAATATACTTTTCTGCCAAATCAATCACCAAACCAATTAATTTCATTGGTTCGTCTTTCTAATATTATCTGATATTTATTCTGTTAGAAGGCCTAGCCAGCTGATCAAGAACTAACAACTAACAGATTTTGATGTTCTTGAGGATATAATGAATGGCTGATTTGGAAAACAAATTAGACACTTTATTGAAGCTGGTGGCATCTAGGGTAAAATTTTTATTGAAAATTAACTAAAAGATATTTGAAATAATTGTTTTGTATAGCTTGCGACAAAATAAAACATAAATAAATAAATAAAAGGAATACTAAAAGCTGACTCACAACTTTTCCCTGTGAAAAAAATGAGGCATCGAAGGAAACTAGTAGAGAGGATTATTTCAAAGCCACGTTAATGCTCTGTTATTTGAAATAGAGATTTCCTGTAGAATGAATGTTTGCACCCCCCCCCCAAGAAATTCCTATGTTGAGACCCTGATTCTCAATATGATGGCATTTAGAGATGGGGCCTTTGGGAGCTCATTAGTTTTAGATGAGGATGTGATGGGATTAGTGCCCTAATAGGAAGATGAGGAGGCACCAGAGTGTTTTGTCTCTACTTTATGCTATGTGAGCATACAAAGTGAAGATAGCCATCATCAAAGAAACAAGGTTCTCAAAGGTATCTGATGTTCCAGAAAAGTATTCTGGGACTTTCCATCCTTCAGAACTGTGGAAAATAGTTGTTTAAGCCACCTAGCCTATGGCATTTTTGTTATAGCAGCCTGAACTAAGACAAAGTCATACCATGCTCTGGTACTGGAATGGTTTTTGTCAATACGGGTTTAAGTTTGGGGTGGCGGTGTGTGCTGGAGCTTAAAGCAAACGTCAGGCCAGAGAGAAGGTCTTCACCATGATGCCACTTTTTTTCTGATATAATAGTCAGAAGAACCAAAATGAGTTTTAGTTCAAAATAATTTTCAGATAAATGAAAGTTGTCATGCAAAATAAAAGGAAAAAAACACAAAATTTTAAGAAAGAAAAGAAAGCATAAGGCAGAATAAATTATAGACAATCATTTATTTTAATCCTTGAAGGATTTTTTTTTACTTTTATTTTTAATCACATAATGCAACACAGGGTTATGTAAAATAAAATAATAGAAAAATATGTGTGTGTGTATATATATATATATATATATATATATATATATATATATATATAGAACTATATTAGTTCCTGTTAGTTAAAAAGGCTAAAAACATACTTAATATTTTTAAGCATAAAACAATTTTAAATTACTCATAATTATCTTTATAATCTTTTAAAAGTTTAGAATTTCTGAGTTTTATTTTCCTCCCTTTAGAAGAGGACAATAAAACTTTTTTTTCCCTGTATGTATGAGGTAAGTTAAGGTGTATAAAACTTGTTGCAAGATTTCCTGACATATAGTAACCATCCAACAGTAGCTATTTTAAAAGTGTATTTTATGTACTGATTAATTATAATCTCTTTAGGAAGGTCTATAAAGTGCTATACAATCCAGCCCTATTTACCCCATAACACTCCACCCTGGGAACATTCCACGAGCTGTTTTTGTTTTCCTCCCACTGTCTTTCACAGTGTGGTGGGTTGAATTGTGCACTCCCCCAAATCCTCAGTAAAAAAAACAAACAAACAAACAAAAAACGGTATGTTCAACATCTAAGCCCCAGCACCCATGAATGTAACCTTATTTGGAAATAGGGTATTTACAGATGTAATCAAATATGATGAGGTCACACAGGACCTAGATGGGCTCTAAATCCAATGACTGATGTTTTTACAAAAGAAAGGAAATAAATATTTAGACACAGAGACATAGAGAGGATGCACACAGAGAAGTTGGAGGCAAAGATCCGAGTGATGAGACCGCCGATCAGGAAATGCCTGGGGTCACTAGAGCTGGAAGAAACAAGGAAGATTATTCAAGAGCCTATTGAAAACTTGATTTCAAACTTTTGGCTGACATACCTGTGACAGAATATTTCTCTTGTTTGAGCCACCTAGTTTGTAATGATTTGTTTTAGAAGTCCCAAGAAGCTAATACAGACGGTCTGAATTGAACTTGTTTATTTCTGATGTTTTCCTCATTATCTGTCTTTCTTCAGAAGCACATGTACCACATGAAAGCAGAAGTTTGTCTTCTTCACCACCATTTTTTCAATAACTGCAATGATATTGCCTGCAACACAATAGATACTTAATAAATGAAGAAATAAATAAACGAGGGATGATTGAATAAATAAATAAAAGTAAAAAGTATATTATAATTCATCACAAGTGACCAATGACTACATTGAAATTGTTTCTATGTAATAAATAATCAAAGATCTTCAATTAAATAAAAATAAGATAAAAATCTTTAATCTATTAAATAGGTCAGTGTTTATAAAATCTTATAATAGCCACTGTCAGCAATGATAGAGACAGAAACAATTTTATTTCACTGCTGGTAAGAATTAACCTGGTATAATACTTTTAAGAAAAAAATTAATATACATATTCTTTGACTATTTCCATTAATTTATTCTTAGGAAAATGTTATAAAGGTTGATGTTATTTTTTCAATAAGTATATTTCTGCTGAGATTATAATAGTTTAAAAACTAGAAAGAAACAAAATAAAGGTTGATAGAATATTGGCTAATTAACTATTGATACATTATGAATTTTATTTTTATATAACTTCATACAAAATATTTTAATACAGAGAGATGTGCTCCTGGTTTATTGTTAAGAGAAAATATATTAGGCTATAAACAAGCATAATACTACTGTCCAAACTTGGGGGACATATAAACATATTTGCATATTTATATATGTTTAAAAACTAGATATGTTTATAGTACTTATCCTTGGGTTATGGGACTCAAGTAACATTTATTTCTTGGTGATTTTTCAATGTCTTCCTATAGTTTCTACAGTGGACATTTATTATATTTATAGTCAGAAAATAATTATAATTATAAAATGAGAAAAATTGAAGAAATCTTTGTTTAATGGCTCAGCTATAACATGTCCTGAATAATGCTATTGTGTCTTTTATAAATGATAGGCTTGAATTTTTCTGTCAATAATACAGTGAAATTTAAAGACTATATAACTAATGATGTATCACACAAATAATTAGCCAATTTATAACTCAGGACTTACTTATAATTCCCTTGGGAAGTCAAATAATGTTACCTTAATCTGTACCTTGATTATACTGTAACTTGGTAAAATGTGGAGTAGGAGACAATCTGTCTATAAACACAGCAGTGAAAAGCTCAAACATATTTTCTTTTCTATGTAATGGTAACAGTTCTATTAAAGATTGAACAATTGATCTAAAATTATTTTCCTAGGGAGGAAAAATGCTCTAATTAATAAATTTGTTAATACCTTTTCTCAAATGGCCATTAAAAAAAATATGTAAAAAGGAGGGAAAAAACATCATGGGTTTAAATTCATGGTTTCATGTTGAAATTCCGTGTTCCTGATCTCCTATGAAGATACCATGACACTTTGTGAGAATAAAAATGAGAAATGTAGTTAACAAAATTCGTGCTCTTTAAAATGACCGTAAAAATGATGCTTTTGTCATTTACCCTCAGGAGTGAAAAGGAGCCACAGGCTCAGGGAGAGTCTGGCGTCGGGTGGGAGTGGTGCAGTTGACCGTCAGGGAGACCAGCCTGCTGCCAGCCAGGTGCTGGCTCTGCATGCCGGAGTTATTTACTTAACTTCTTCAGGCATTGTCCTCCTTCTTAAAATAGCATAACAATATTATCAGAAAGTATTTTTAGTGCCTAATGTGTTTTGTAGTGATTGTCTTTTCTCAGGAGAAAAGAAGGTATATTCCTAGTGGATACCTCCAAGGTCTTTCATCACTCTTGTTTCGAAACATATCTGTCACTCATGGAGTATACTTCACTTAACTCTGATCAACTTACTTGGTGGTTTCTCCCTGTTGCCTTAAGCTGGGAGAAACCCTGACTTCTCTGTTGATGTATTCAGAAGGATTAGCCTGCATCATATTGACTTACTTCTACTTTATTTACCAACCAAGAAACCGAGAAGTCCCAGGTTACAATATATAAAGTTAAAGAAAGGCCAGAGACAAAGAAACTTTTCCTATCATCTGAGAACAGGAGACATTCTCTGTGATTCTACCAACCCAGAATTATTTCTCCTCTGAGCCTTTGCTTTCTCTTGAGTTTGAGCCATCGGTTGGCTAGACCATACAGATCAATGATTCTCAAACTCTTTGGTTTGAAACACTGGCACTTAGTGAGTTAGTATGAGATGGTCTTGCATTAACACAAACTTGCAAAACAAAATGTTGCTTAGTTAAATTACAAGTTATTGTTTTTTTTTTTTTCCTGGTGCCACAATCTTATATCTTATTTTCAATAAATCACATTATACATGTGTTCAGTAGAGCAGTTGACATGCTGTTTTTCAAATTACACCATGGTTCACTGAAAAAAAATTGAGATCTTTCAGTTTCATTGAACTGTAAGTCTTATTTTTCCATCTCTTTTGTTTGATGTATTTTTTGGCAAGTCAAAAATTAATTATAACTGATAAGCCATCCATTATTATTATGATTCAAGGATGAGATCCAGGGTTTATAAACTGTGTAAGGGAACTCCACCCCCAAACACTGTATCTAGTGTTTCTTTAAACACAAATAAGTTTGATTCCCCAGTCAGGGCACATAACCAGGTCTCCAGCCAGGTCTCCAGCCAGTCCGTAGCTGGAGGCAGGTGAAAGGCAACCATACACTGATGCTTTTCTCCCTCTCTTCCTCCCTCCCTGCCTTCTCTCTGAAACTAATGAATAAACTCTTTAATATAAATAAATAAATAAATAAATAAATAAATACCACAAATATGTATGCACCTGGCACATATTTGCTATTCCATTACTATTTATAAATTGAACAGATAAATGAATGAAACATTAAGGGGCTGTGGTAATCATGTCTTAAACTTGGCATCAGCAGTAGCAGGACAATTTAAAAATTACTAGAATGATTATGGAAGAACAACTAGAGTTTTACTATTCAGTATGTCTTTGCAGCTGCTTTAAAAAAATAAAAGTACAGAAATCAGCTGCAGGGGACTTTTCCAGGCTTGGAGAAGGGGCTATAGTGAGGTAAGAGCTGATTTGAAATTACAAAGATAGCAATCCATCAAAACAGTGCTCTAATCCCAAAAGGTATTCAGAAAATGTCCTTACTGATTGTTTCTAACCTTTACTTTCCTTTCTATGTCTGAGGCATGCCAAAATGAACAAAGAGAAACAGGTCTCACACATGTGATCTTCTTTTGCCAATACATTTTGTAGCTTTGCACATCCCCCAGACATTTTTCCCCAAGAACATTTTACACATTGCAGTTAATCTGAATACATCTCAAGGGCTACTCAAAGGTGAATAACGCTCAATCTGGCAACAATGCTGTTATAAGGATGATAATAAGCAAAGTTTAAAAATTCCACTGAATTAATTATTACAATGAGACCCTAGAGGCACCACTAAATGGACAAACAAGAAGTTACCTAGAATAGTTTTTTGTTTGCTCCTGTTAAATAGTAACCATTCCTAAAAAGCATTTTGTTTTATTTTGAGCCAAAGAATGCTTACTTTGTCTTGTAGTTTTGTTTAATATTTTATATAAATCAAATATATGCAGTGGTTCTATCATCTTTAATTTGAGTTAATCCTGGACAGGGTAACCGCAGTTACAATGGAACTATTGAGAAAACGTTATGTGTCACTGCCAATTCCATTGTCATGAGAGCAGTCTTAGAACAGTGTTTTAAATATATGCACTGTGCAAAGTGTTGTTTTAGGAAAATACAAGGAGGCGTCACTCCCATGGAAGAATCTATCAATACTGCTTGTCCTGTATATTGAACTTTAATCACTTTTAAAGGCTAAGACTCCTTTCCTTCAGATATTTGCAATCAGTTAAGCCTCTGAGTTAGTCTGGGGTTAGAATAAAAAAAGATGAAAGGATTAAGTTGTTCCTTGAACTGTTAGATATTATTGTTACTTTCACCCTCACATTTAATAAGAACATGAATTGGCTTTTTTTTCCTAAAGTAAAATTTTGAAGTAATTGCAATCCATTGTATTAATTGCACAGGTGAGCAGTGCAGGAGAATGCTCTTTTATGCACATGCACAAGATGCATTACGTGATTGCAATTGATTGCAATATTCTTTCATGTAAAAATACTTCATTTACATTCAACGTGCATGGAAACACAGTATCGCAAAGTAGTAGTATAAAGGCTATTAAAAGATCAACTTGGTATTTTCTTGCTAAAAACTCACTGCAGTGTTGGCCTTGACATGACCTATAGAATTTTAGGTTGGCAGAAAACCAACTTTGAAATTTCTTCTGCAGCAAATGATTGTGGCAACATACTTCCCGGAATTAAATCCTTCACATTGCATAGCAGTGTTGCCAGAGAGCATGTAGGCTCTCTTCTGATAGGAACCATGAAAGAGACATTGGCCCGAAATTCAAAGCCATATGTTAGTCCTGTCAAGAATGATACGGATCTGCTTACAGAAACCTTGCACAGGGACAGTGCCAGGGGCCCTGCAGCCAGGTCCTGCGGGAAAGCGATTGCACGTGCTATGGCTGCCAGAAACTGCCGCTGCTCTGGGATCCTCTGGCTGTACTCAGATCTCAACCTCTGGGTTGCTCCTGCCAGACTTTCGCTATTGACAGAGCCTGGGAGTGTATTGCAGGGAAATGGGACCTATTCCCTCTCTAGGGTGAGGGTGGGCAATTCTATTGGCTTCAAATCCTTGGAGTTAATTAGCTCTTTGGAAAGGATTTCTGGCTGGCATTGTATTGCTTGTTTCCGGGTGTATATGAACTTTAACTAACATTTTCCCAAGAATAGACTTTAGTTATTTTTACTTGTAAACATTTATTTTTATAAATTATAAATACGTATTTTCATAAGTTATAAACATTTACTTATTTATAAAGGGGTCAGATAAAGATGCTGTACTTTCAAGATATTTTGTCATTAGATGAGTGGTTAGTATATTATAAAGTGCACTAAAAACCAACTCCGACTTTGCTATACAAAACCTGAGGTCACAACAAAATTTCTAGTTTTGATATTTGTGACACAAAACCATTAATGACAAATAACTCCCATATTCTGCAGTGTAGTCAGTATTATATAAATGTATTTTACTTTGAAAGGAATGTTTGGCATATTTAGGACGTGAATTTTTTTAGAGACATTTCAGTTTTGAATTAATGAGCATGTTTACCAAAGTTGTGCAAAACTGTGCTACACAATGTATGGTCCATGGGATAATGCCAGTTTCTTAACTCTTGCAATTTATTTACTAAAGATAAATGCAGAAAATCAGGGAACATGCTTAGAAAATTTACAGCAATTTGATACTGCTGAAAAATTTTTATTGTGTTTTATAAATTATCAGTCTCAAATAGATTAAAAATAGAAAATAACTCTAATCACCATTTCCTCATCATGATTAAACATTGCTAATCAATCACAGACTTGATTTAACCATTTTTTACCACTCTTCAAGCAGGCTTTGCCCATCATTTTTTCTAGTACAATATTAGTAACTCTGTTCTACAATATTTGTATATTAATGTTTGGGTGCATTGAAATCTGAAAAAAAAATGGTATTTGATTCAGTCAATGACTCCAATGTGAGCTCTTTCTCTTAACCATTCCATTCTGGGGAACTCAAAATATTATTTTGTCTAAAACATGGAGTTGTTATGTTTAAACTTTCTTATCTACATAATTGACCCTCATTGAAAAACCAGTGTGCAATTTCCCTTATTAGTATAGCAATTGATAAAACTTAGGTGGCTCTTAGTTCCATCAAGGATATAATGATGTTGGGTTCATGGTCACATGTTTTCATGAGAATCAGTTACCACCCAGATAACAAATCTGGGCTCCAAATCCCACTGTTGGCCCTGCAGGCTACATATAGTCTCCATTTTGTTTTCAAAAGTAGGTAGCCTTAAGTGTCTAGTCCACCTCTAGCTTCTACCAAAGAGCTACTTATAGAGAGCGCAGCATTAGCTGGGCTCTAAGCTGAGCAGTGGGATTTCGGTGGAAAAAATGGCAGAGAACTTCTCGCTGTCAGGGCACTCACTATGTAGCAAGGGAGAAAAATATTGCAAATACACAAAAAATAATTACACACATTATTACATGAATGCTAATAGAGGAAAGGGATTTATACTATGTCATAGATAGAATAATATATATTTAACATGATGATATATATACCTATAGTTTGTGCAATAAAAATATTTCCTCAATATCTTATTTGAAATAAAGAAGGTTATCAGAACAACATATATAAAAAACTAAAATTATATTCTTGCAATTTTATATGTATCAATATAAAGGAATATTTGTAAAGAGATTCATCAAGGCAGCAGCTATGTAATAACCTGTGCAGAAGGTCTTGGAGATCATTTTTCATTAATTTTTGTACATTTCTGAATTTTTTTTAAAGATTCTTATCTATTACTTTCAGAGAGAGGAACAGGGAGAGAGGCAGAGAGGGAGAAACATCAGTTTATGGTTGCCTTTCACCTGCCTCCAGCAAAGGAGCTGGCTGGAGACCTGGCTTGCAACCTGATAAGGTGTCCTGGCTGGAAATTGAACCAGTGACCTTTGAGTTCACAGGCTAGTGCCTTATCCACTGCTCCACCAGCCAGAGCTTCATTTCTGAATTGTTTTAATATTTTACAGTGAATTTATGATTCTTACAAGGCAATAAAGGTAGTTCATTTTTAATGAAAAAATGTTCAACTTGTTTATTTGACTTTTAGTTG
The DNA here is from genome assembly GCA_004026585.1 of Noctilio leporinus. NCBI lineage: Eukaryota > Metazoa > Chordata > Mammalia > Chiroptera > Noctilionidae > Noctilio > Noctilio leporinus. The sequence goes on along the minus strand of PVIW01003271.1, from coordinate 17,361 downwards.
TATTTTTGATGATGAAAGATTTTAATTTATCAATACTTTCTTTTATAATTTCCACCTTTGGTATCCTACTGTATTAGAAAGGCCTACTATATTAAATATTATATTAACATTTGTATTGTATTATATTTTTGACTTCATGTTATACTATTAAATATTTAACAATTTTGAAATTTATTTTGATATTTAAGGTAAGCATGTTGTTTTCTCCCCTCAAAGAGTTGATCAATTATTTTAACATCATTTACAAAGCAGCTTTGGTATTTAATACTACCTTAAAACACCATCTTCTTCATATACTACATAGTTACATATCCTGTTTTATTTCCTGACATTCTGTTCAATTAACTTACCTACTTGCCCAATCAGTGACCAGTATCATGTTACTTAAATTATCTTTACTGTATAAATAATTTTTATATTTTTTAATATTAGCGTAAATGTGTTCTTATATTTCTCCTCCATTATAAATTTTTCAATTATTTTTTCAAATTCAGACATAATATTTTTCCCTGGAATAAATTATATAAAACTTATTTGAGGGAGAATTGCCATACATTTTTACCTTGACTTTATAAGAATTTTACAATAATTTTGTAAAATTACATAAGCAGGATTTGAACTGGAAATGAACTAAACTCAACTAATTTAGGAATTATTTTCAAATTTGTATTATTCAGTTTTTCTATTCAATAGTAAGATCAAGCAACATCCTTCTAATATATTGAAACCCATAAAGTATTTTTAATCTTTCTGTGTATGTATCATGTTTATACTTACCTAGTCTATGTATTTTACTTTTCTTGTTATTGTGCTTGGGATATTTATCTTTCATCAGTTACCTATTATGTAAATGTCTCCTGTTATTGTATTCATAATCTTTTAAATTATGTCAACAATTAGATAACAATGATATACTAGCTAGATGTCAAATTGGGTAGATTTTTTATATTTTACAAATTGGAGAATTTTACGTAGCTGAACCCTTTCCCTTTCTTTATTTTCTTGTGTCTTTCTCCAACATGAACATCTCTTCCCTTAAAAGTGGTATCTGGCTATCTCCTTTTCTGCCTTTTTCCTCTAGCTTCAGATGTGTGATTTCTCAGTGAATCTATTGTTTTTTCATCCCTAGAGCCATTTTATATTTCCACAAGGAGCCAGAGAGGAAAAAATTCCCTTTGAACATTGAATTTAAAAAATAGATAAACCATTTTTAGCACAAATTCACAGCATAGCACTGGGTATAGTGGCACCATATTCAAGAGATGAGTATAAATTAGTCCAGGTTCTCAGAACTAGACTCCAAAATGTTGAAAATGTTAAGAAACATAATTGAGTCTTACATTTTATTGTTTGTTTGGTTCTTATTGTTTTGTTTTATTTTTGTTTGTTTGTTTGTTTGTTTGTTTTATTATTTCCAGAGAGAGAGGAAGGGAGAAAGGCAGAGAGGGAGAGAAACATCAATGTATGATTGCCTTTCACCTGCCTCCAGCCATGAACCTGGCTGGAGACCTGGCTTGAAATCTGGTTATGTGCCCTGGCTGGGGAATCAAACCAGTGACCTTTGGGTTCCCAGGCCGGCACCTTATCCACCTGTGCTACCCGCCAGGGCTCACATTTTATTGTTTTAATACAAGCCCCATCCATTACTGAGATGTTGTACTATATATAGCCAAATAACTCATATGGAATTGAATAGGCTGACATACCATTTCCAAGGATAGCTTCATGTTTATTCCGTCAAGTATGTATGTATATAATGACAGCCTGTTTCAAATGTAGCATAGAAATCTAACAACTTCAAAACCTGTATATTGGGGGATTGAGTGAGTTAGTATTGTTTTGTGTCATTGCTTTTATTAAATTATTATTTTGAGTCCTCTCTATGTACCAACAAATATTTACATTATTAAGAAAATCATGGTGGTTACTCCAAAATTTTGGCCTAATGGAGTTGATATTTGGAGGGCCTACTGTAAGTACATAAATATGTAAATATTTTAGATAATGTTAAGTGTCTCTGAAATAATAAGGAAATGAGTTATAGAGTGACAGGTAAGACAGGTAGGAAGTTGTTGCTACTTTATCTGATTGTCATATGAGACCTCTCTAAGAAGATGGCCTTTATGGTAAATGTTAAGAAGACAGTAGTGCCAAGGGGACTCCAGAAATAGGACAGAGTACATGCAAAGATGTAAGGCATATGTTAACTTGGTCCCCTACAGGGACTGGAAAATATATTTTTTTTTCTTTCTGGAGCATAATGAACAGACAGAAACTGACATGAATTCAGAGGCAGCCATAGGTCTTGTCTATCATATAAGCTAGAATTAAGCTTAAACATTGGGTTTCCCTCACAGATACCATGTTCTGTCAATCACAGTATTCTGTTGTCTAGTAGGTAGTACATATTCAATAAATGTGACTTGAAACAAACACAGTCTCTCAAAAGGACAATACATTTTTAATTATGGTTATTGTCCTAAAATATCAACATAACAAAAATTGAAACTGAAAATTATGAATATTATTTTCTTCTTTGTAACAAAGCATACGACTCAGAAGTTCTTTTCCTCTACTCTCACACATTAAAAAAAAAGAAATATAATTAATTCTTGATAAGACTTTTCCATTTAGCTAGAAGAAAACACTGACAAACAAAATTAAATTTCCCTTAAAAATTGTTTCATAAAGAAAAACCCAAACATTATGGAGAGTTCCTATTTCCAAAAATAATGAGTCACATTTTTGTTTCACTGAAAGCTACTGAACAACTGTAGTGCTTTGAAATTTCAAGAACATCATTTGCATTCAATTTATGACTCCCTTCTTTTCTACCCTACATTCACTATGGATTTTTTAAAATTCTCACAGTATCAGTCTTTCCATTGTTTTCTCTCTGTGCTTTTCCTTACCAAGAGAATATTTTTTTAAGAACTACTGTCAGCACCCCCACCATCCCCATTACTTTTACTTTTTTCTGTGATGAGCTAGTAATCAGCTATTCACTACAGCTGCAACAGTTGTTATACTGCTGAGATACTCTTTTATGGTTTGCTAAAATATGGCTAACAGGAAGCTCAGCACATTGTTTCTGATCCCCAACCCCTCCTCTGAACCCCTCAATATCCACCATCATAAGGACTAATGCCTGGCCCCAAAGTCTTACTCTAGCATTGAAGTCTAAATATGCTCCAACTAATCAATGATTATGATGTGATAGTAGCAAAATATTTTAAATATTATCCCTGATTATCCATGACTCAAACATTAATATTAGTAGGCAATGTGCTAAGCACTTTATTATCCTATTACAAAAGAACAATCAACTTTGTGTAGTTGGTGATACTTCAACTTTATAGATAGGAAAGTGGAAGCTCAGAGGATTTTAACTGATTTGCCCAGAATCACCCTACCAGTAACTGATCTGGCTAAAATTAACCCTGGACTGTCTAATTTTAATACCTGTGTTGTCAACTATGGCTTTGTGTCTCTTTGCTATTCGAAGTTATGTGGATACCTTTGGGGCATATATCTGAAATAAAAGAAAATACAAATATTTTTACCATCTTGAAATCTACTAAATTTGAGAGGACATTATTAATATCTATAGGGTAGAGTATTTCATGATTAGCTCTCAATGTCCATTAACAAAATACATGTTTTAATTTTGAATTCTGTTTAGACATGCTCATATTTATTAGTGAAATATTTCTACTAAGAATACAGTATTATTTTTCTGAATTGGAAGCTGAGTATGCCTGTTAGCAAGCCACTTTGTCCTAATGTCAAGTAATAAATGGTCCCTCTCACACACACACACACTAAGTGTTATTATGCCGTCCAGATAATAGATCTTAAATATCAATGAGTAATTAATTACCTTGCTGCAACATTGTGGAGTCAAGGAGGAATACTATGTCACCCAAGGGGTTCCCTTAGGTTACATGTTTTTTACTAACAGGTTCAAGGGTACCAGGTAATATAAGACCACTGTAAACCTACCCAGTCAAAACCACTCAGAATTCAGATGTGTTAGGATTGAAAGCTTGGTCCATCTCATTGTAAACATGTCACTGATCAACTGCGGTACTGGGTGAAGCTAAAAGTTTACCCCATTTACATGAAGTAAACTTCAGTTGCTAGAGAAGGGAAATCATAAATCTATTTCCTGTGACAAGTCACAGAATTAATGCTTTATTCTATCTCATGTTTGTTTGTGTGTGTGTGTGTGTGTGTATGTGTGTAAGTGTATGAATGTATGTGTGTATACTAGAAGAGAGAATTTTTAAAACTTTTTTCTTATTTTGCCCACATTGAACAGGTTTGGCTACATTTAAGACTTAATCAGTAGTTTGTCTTCATACAGTTGGTATTAAAGCAGAAGTAAGGGAAAATGAATACTTATAGGTTATGGTGACACAGTATGTAGCATGACTTTGGATGTCTCCTTTCAACAATCAGGTGAGATGTTTGATTGCGATATGGAAAAATTGCATCATGGTAGGTAAGGTCATTGTTTTGAAGTGCAAGAACCACATATACTATTGTTGAATGACCAAAGTTTCAGATTATAGGTAATGTTAATAATTTTTACTAGTCCATTATTGGTATATCCTTCTATGTTTGGAAAATTTCTCTGTGTCTAAGTCTTCATTGGAACAAGAACCTTCTGTCTTCTATAGAAACCTAAAAGTCAGTCTCCTTGCAGCAAAAGGTCAGGCGAAGGATTTAAGTCTTAACATTTAGACACATATTCTGACCTTGCATGGAAGTGTGAACATTGTAGACTCAATTTCCTTGATGGTGGTGGTAGCAGCAATATTAAGTGACCCGATGAAACAGTGCACATGGTTGTATCCTTCATCCTGTGCATCAGCATTGATGCAACAAGCGTTCCAAGACTTGAATTTTTGATTGTAACTCCAAACACACCATTAATGAATTCACTAGAGCAGGGGTCCCTCACCCGCCGCCTGCAAACCCCTATGGTATTCGGCCTGTTAGGAACCTTCGGGAACACACTCCCAGGCGAGCGGTGCGCAGGTGAGTAAAGCTTGCTTGCATTATTGCTTGAGCCCTGTCTCCAGTCCCATCCCTGTCCCCTCCATCTGAAGAAGAAATGTTTTCCACGAAACTGAAATCTGTCCCTTGTGCCAAAAAGGCTGGTGACCACTGCTCTAGAAAAATATGGCAGCCTCCAGCTAAAGTTAAAAAGTCAACTCTAATAAAAAGAAACCAGCCCAGACTATTTTATTCCATTGTTTCCCCATGGCCAAAAATGTTTAAAGCTCTTTCCCCCTTAATTTAAATTCCCTAGTTTAGTTTCAAATAATATCCTGGTGGAAAGAATTTTTATTCCTATATAATTGAGGCCTCCACTTACAATGAAACTGATTTTAAGTGTGTGCAGTGGAAGATTCCGATTAATGAGGTAAGGATTCTGAGTTTTCACTTATTTCCCTTAACTAGATCTCACAGTAATTTTTAAAGGTTAACTCATTCACTGCTTCAGGGATCCATGTCAGGTCTATTATTGTCTCATTATTGAAATGAATTTCTTTATATCCAAAATACTATCCTGCCTTCAACTCTTTCTCTAATATTTAGAGTGCTATAATTGTTCATTAAACAGCTACCTGCGAAAGGCTTTCACTTTATTAAGCAGCCTGTTACTCCGCCTGCTTGGGGCTCTTAAAAATTATATGTTAATTTCTATTGATCTTCCTTTTACTTTTGTGTATTTTCAGCAATTATACCTGTAATGATGACATGGTCATCAAATTCTGTTGTTGTTTTTTATAATCAGAGTTGTCTTTACCATAATATGTTTGCTATTCATCCCCTGATTTTTTCCCATTCTTTTAAAAATAAATTCTTATTTCATATTTGAAGAGCATTGAGACATTTTTAGTAGTGTCCTAAACTTATTTTTGATAGCTTTCCCCAAAGAATTAGTAGATGGTTTATATCATGTTCTGATATTTATTTATAATCTGCCTGTTTTTAACTGGAATAGAATGGGGGTCAATTTTAAGAATCTCTAATATGAAAGCCATCCTACTCCTTTTAAAAAACTTAAATATTTTTTATTCATTATTTTTAGAGAGAAGAGCAGGGAGGGAGGAAGAAAAGGAGAGAAACGCCAATGTATGGTTGCCTTACACTGCCTCCAGTTTAGGGACCTGCCTGGAGACCTGGCTTGCAATCTGGTTATGTGCCCTGATGGGGAATCAAACCAGTGATCCTTGGATTAGAAGGTCGCTGCCAAACCACTGAACCACACCAGTCAGGGCTAAGAATTTTGTGTGTTGTTATTATTTTTCATTACAAAATTACATATGTTTATTGAACAGAACTTAATGTAAGAAAAGTATAAATAAACAAATGAAAATCATTCACAATTCCCTGAATGATAACGTTTTGGTCCTTATCTCTATAGTTTGTCTCTCTGTCCTCCATGTAGTCACAGATTTATTTACTCACTCAACAAATGTATTATTTTTTCAATTTATTTATTTATTGATTTTAGAAAGAAGAGAAAGGAAAGAGACAGAAACATACGCTGAAACCCCTGCACTCATAGATTGATTCCTGTGGTTGGCTCCTGTATGTGCCTTGACAAGGAATGGAACCCACAACCTTCACATATCAGGATGGCACTAACTAACTGAGTTACTCTGCCAGGGCCCAAGAAATATTTTTCAAGTGCAAACTAATGCCAGGGTCAGGTTCTGATAATATAGTAGTGAACCAAAAACTCGGCCCTTATGGGGTTTATAATCTAATTGAGACTCGCATACACAAACCCACACAGAAATGTCTTAATATTTATTCTGTTAAAAACATGAATGTAGCTTTATTTATAATCACCAAGATATGGAAGCAGCCCAAGTGTACATCAGTAGATGAGTGGATAAAACAACTATGGGATATTTGCACAATGGAATATTACTCAGCCATGAAAAGAAAGTTTTACCCTTTGTGGCAGTATGGATTTACCTGGAGAAAATTATACTAATTGAAATAAGCCAATCAGAGAAAGAAAGATACCATATGATTTCACTCATATGTAGAATCTAATGAATAAACTAACTAACAAGAAAACTGGGAACATATTCATCAATGAAGAGCAGTGTTACAGCTAGTGGGGGAAGGTGAGGGGGTGAAAGGATAGAGCAAAAAGTAGAAAGGAATCATGGACATGAAAAAGGTGGTGATAGTGGTGGGAGGGGGTATAAGGGGATAAATGATAATGGAAAAAATACAATTTTTAAAAAGCAATAAGTAAAAATAAAAAATAAAAATATTAGTAACTTTTGTTAAAAAGACATGGCTGTTTGGCATTTGTGTAGCATAAAATGTTTAAAATGTTTAAAATGTTGTTTTTGAAATTGAAGTGAAATATAAGTAGCACTTAAAAGTATGTGAGTTAGTGCCACTTGGCACATTCACATTGTTTTGTAACCACCACCTCTTTTTAGTTTCAAAACTTTCCATCTTCTAAAAAAAAAATTGTTCATATCAATTAAACAGTCATTTCCTATTCCCTCACACTTTGTCTTGGATAATTCTGAATATTATATTTAATATAAATAAAATTATACAATATGTGGTGTTTTGGGTCTGACTTTCACTTAAAATAGTATTTTAGAGGTACAGCCATGTATTTACACATTTTTATTTCACTATTTTTATAGTTGAAAATATTATTTGTATACAGCTCATGTTTTCATTGTGTGTGTTGACTTTATATCCTGCTATTTTGTTTAATTTATTTATCAATTATCACAAGTTTTAATATTTTATGGACTCTTTAGGGCTTTCTATATATAGGATGATATAATATGCAACCGAGATAATATTACTCTTTTGTTTATAGTTTGGATTCCTTTAGATTCCTCCTTGCCTAATTGTTCTGGCTAAAATTTCAGTGCTAAGTTAAATAACAGTGGTAAAAATAGACATTCTTACCTTGTTTTTAACCATAGAGGGAAAACATTCAGTTTTTCACTATTGTGTATGATGTTCAGTGTAAGGTTTTTATATATGGATTTTATTATATTGAGATATTTTCCCTCTATTCTTAGTTTGTTGAATATTTTTATTGTTGAATATTTTGAAATGCTTTTTCTGTGCATCAATTGAAATGATTATGTGGATTTTTTCTTTATTTTCTTAATATGATGTATTATATTGATCAATATTTGTTTGTTGAACTATCCCTGCATTCCAAGAATAAATGTCACTTGGTCATGCTATACATATATAATCCTTTTGGTATACTTCTAAATTTAGTTTACTAGTATTTTGTTGAGGATTTCTGCATCCAAGTTTATAACGGATATTGGTCTATAATTTTCTGAACTTGTAGTGCTTTTATGATGATTTAATATCAGAGTAATATTGACCTAATAGAATGAGTTAAGTCATATTTACTCTTTTCAGAGTTTTTAAGATACTTCAGAAGTATTGATATTAATCCTTTATAGAATGTTTGGTAGAATTTATCATTGAAGCCATTAGGTCCTCAATTTCTTTTTGTTAGGAGGGTTATAATTACTAAATCAATGTCCTTACTAATTGTAAGTCCATTCAGATTTCTTGTTAATTTTGTCATTATAAAAATTATCCATTTCATCTAGATTATTCAATTTGTTCCCATACAATTATTTATAGTACTTTTTAATAACACTTTTTCATTTTTTTAGAATTGTTAGTAATGTCTCCACTTTCATTTCTGATTTTAGTAATTTGAATCTGCCTTCTATTTTTCTTAGTCGACCTAGCTAACAATTTGTCAGTTCTGTTAACCTTTTCAAAGAACTAACTTTTGATTTTTCTCTATTGTTTTTCTTTTCTGTATTTTTCTAATCTCTGCTTTATTTTTTCTTTCTGTTAGATATGAGTTTAGTATTTTTTTCCTTTCTAATTATGTGTTATAGACTTGGATTACTGATTTGAAATCTTCCTTGTTTTAAAATGTAAGCACTCATAGCTATATTTTTTCTCTTTTTAAAATTTTTTAAATTTTTAAAAATGATTTTATTATTTTCAGAGATTAGGACAGGGAAGGAAGAAGAAAGGGAGAAAAGCACCAGTGTATGGTTGCCTTTCACCTGCCTCCAGTTAAGGACCTGGCTGGAGACCTGGCTTGCAACCTGGTTATGTGCCCTGACTGGAGAATTGAACCAGCGACTTTTGGGTTTACAGATCAGTGCCTTATCTACTGTGCCACCAGCCAGGGCTATATTTGTTTTATTTTATTGCTGAAGTTGTTTGAGCATATTTAAAACAGTTGATTTAATATCTTTGCCAAGTAAATACAATGTCTATGCTTCTGTAGGGATAGTCTCTGTGAATGGGCCACTCTTATTTCTTTCCACTTTGTAATTTAAAAAACAAAAGAAACAAAAACAAAAAAATGAACATTTGAGTGATATAATGCTATAACTCTGGAAATCAGATTCCTCTGTATTCGCATTTTATTTTTCTCATTTGCCATGTATGTGGCTGTTTATTCTGTGACTTTTCTACAATATTGTTGTGAAATTTGTATATACACTTTCTAATCTCAGATCAGTGAAAAGTAAAGGTTTAGGGTCTTCTCAGGTCTTTTATGTGTATGTACCTTGCTCTGGGAATGCATATAGTTTTCTAAATTCTCTACTATGCTTAGACACTTTTAAATTTATAAAATCACACACACACAGAATAATCTCTCTTCTTACCTTTTACTCCTAGGATTTAGATAACTTAATGTTGGTCATAACTGTAATCTTTAACCACAGGCCACATTAAATTGTTCCTTAGTCTTAATAATGTTTTGTGCATCTGTGTGTGGAATGCCTACCACATTTTCACACTGTGTGAATTCTATGTCGGACAGAATAAAATCAGGCATCTTGTGCCAGTCTTCAGGTAGCCCCAGGCATGTTAGAACAGACAAAAATAATCATTTGAGGGTAATGTCTATGCTGTTCCTATAGAATCAGAGACAAGGCTTCTGTGCTGGGAAGTAGGCCATCATCAACAATGCAGTCAAGCCAAGGAAGGCATTGGACAAATGTAAGCAAAACACTGCATGGCTTCCTACTATTTTCAAGTTACCTTCTTCTTGATTCAATGCTGACTTGATTGCTGAAAGCCTTTGACTGTTTTTCCAGAGTTCTGACAGAGTTAATTCAAATAGTTTTTGCTTGATTTTTTAATGATCCTGTGTATGGATTAATTCTTGGAGCCACTTACTCTGCTGTTTTTGCTGTAGCCTCTTCTAAAATATTCTTTTATAAAAACTGTGATTATCTGTCTTTTACAATATTTGAACTATAATGTAGGTAATAGATGGTTATTTCCTCCCATTTAGGTAATATCTAATTTTCTGAGACTAGCATAGGAAATCTGTTCTGATATGTCTGGATTGACATATCTGGATTGTAACATTTATTCTCCTACTTCGGCCTATGAAATAAGTTACTAAAAATCTTTAGACTACAATCTCTTCCTCTGTACAAGGGGATGATTATTCAGACTTCTTAACACTGTTGTCAATATTAAATTTAAAAATATGTGCAAAGTGCTTAGTGCTGTGCTTAGTGCATTGTATTATACAAATAATATAGAAATTAATTGCCTCAATGCATCTTTACTTGTAGCTTATTTCCTTAACATCAGCTTCTCGAAGATAAATTGTTCGAAGTAGTCTGTACATTGTTTAGAATTACTATCAACAAATTCTCCTTTGAAAAAGGCTGTACAACTTATCGTTTGTGAGAAGTTCTAATTTCCTGCTCTCTAACCACCTGGTTCTGTCGTCCTGACACTTGAGGGAGGTCATAAAAAATTGACAATTTTTAGTCTTCTTGTGTTCACTTGGATGTACAGTGTCATTTTAGACCAGTTATCCCCAACTTTTGCTTGGTTTAATAGTGGCAGTTCCATTTAAATGCCAAAACATACTAGAACATGCATGTGCAGGGAAAACAACCCTTCCAGGCCCTCATACAAATCACCCAGTGTTAGCTAGTGGCTCCCTAATTCCTAATGATTTCAGGCCTGTATTTATGAGATGTTAACATGTAGAGAGAGGCATTATAGGCCACTTGAAATGACCATAAAATTAACGGGACACAGTTTTCTTGGCCAACATCTCATTATTAAAACATTGAAACATACCAGCCAATACACTTTTTGAAGGTAAAAGGAGATTGTCTCTGGCAAACTGGAACACATTGTCATGCCACACACAAATTGGTAGTTATTGGTTTTCTTACTTCTACTCCATCAATTAAGAGTCTGGAATTCATTTGGCAGTCAGTCTTGATATTGAGGGGGGGCAGTATATACTTTCTCATTAATTTTGTTGGGAGAGGAACTGAAGCTGCATGATATTTTCACCTGTAAGTCATTCTTCTTCTGACATATTGGTCAATGTGCTAATATGCATTAGGGCTTAATATACCTGTTTCCCTTTCTTGGGTGCCCCTCTTTGCATTTTGGAATATAATCCCAGTTCTCTTGGTCTCAAGCATGAACACATATGTATAATTTACTATGGCCTATCAACTACCAGTGAGATTTAAAGGAAAATGTCAACTTTTATTTCCTAAAAAATTCTTTCTGTATTAACTCTGGCTTACATTTTTTACATGAGATTGGTAATATATTCTTCATAAGGGCTCCTACATAAGCCTATACTGAAATAAAGCAACATGAAACAGAATCAGAGACAACTCATGGTAGTCATATAATTTCAGAGGAAAAAAATCAACTCTGTTGTGAGTCTCTGAGATTTTCTTGCTATTTGCTTCAGCACTGTAACTTAGATTGAAGGGACAGATAAAGTTGGTATACTTGGGGAATGGTTTATCCAATGCTGAGAGAATAAAACTAGGTTTGAGTATTAGCTCTCATTTGACAGTTTCTTAATTTACTTGTTTCTTTCTCACCTAATATCTCACCACTCTTGGCCAGACATATTACAAGTATATATTCCATATTGATTCTTCATATATAGACAGCTAAAAATAAAATGCTTTGCCTGTTAATGATCTGCTGCTCTAAACTGGGTACAATTAAAAAAGACTAGATCCCTGTCTGCACTTCATCATCTTTACATGAGAAAACTTAAACAAGGATGTCTTAACTTTCCTGGAAAACTATAATGATTATCTCCGGTGATTCTGTTTATGTCAGGGGGTTTTAATTCAGACCAGATGCTTAGGATAAAGGTTTGGAAGAAAATTTTCATTTTAGATTTGCAAAATTTGAAATATTAGAGAAAAATGCCTGATAATTTAAAATTATAGAAGTGAATATACTGTAGGATAAAATCATGTAGAATAAACATCTTAAATAGATTCACCCCTGGGCTTTTATTGAGTTTAACACACATAGGGATATACATCATACATATATAGCTCAACCATCAATGTTAAGCTGTGATTATTATGGAGGACAGACACAGTCTACCAGATAAGAATTCAAGAGGCACAGAGACCCTTCAAGGAGCATAGAGACCCTTCAAGTCAGGGTCTGCTAGATAAGATGATGCCAAGTGGGTACAAAAATAGGGTAAGTTTAACCTAAATATCTGGTGTGCATTAATCTAACACTAGTCAAAGCAGAGCAAACTTCAAATGATATCATGTATTTTTCAAGCCCTAATTCCCCCAGGGATCCTTTGGTACCATGCCAGCCTCCTGCATGCCCAGTTTCTTCTGTCTTCTCAGGCCTTGCTTGCACAGGGTCATAGCCTCCTATACCACACAAAGCAGTCCCTGACAATAAATGACTCCTTCCACAACCTACCAGATGATACCTAAATATAATTTATTGCAAATTTTGATAAGGTTTTAATGAAAGACCGCTGGGTAATATAAGTTCTAATCTCCAGTCTATTCCACTTAATCTTTTTGGATTTTAGTTTTATTCTTATTCAAATGGAGTGATTTGGCTAAATTTTTCATATGCTGATCTAGCTACTAAATTTCATATAGAACTATGGACACATCAAACTCCTTTTCTTACTGAAAATATTTAGTTTCCAAATTAGTGTTATTTTGAGTGGGAAAAGACTATGGAGTCTCCCAATCCAATATCCTAAGTAGATGAAGTCTCTCTAGGGTCCAAAAGACTGCAAATTGATAGCAGAGAAAGTTGCATAGTTTAGTCCTGGGACAGAGAATGCTGCTGCCAAAACTTTTGTACATCTGTTATTATTAGTTGATTTCTAATAAAGCTGGAATACTCTGTGATCTCCTACTTTCTTATTCCTTGCTACCAGACTAGGCTTCTTTCAAAAAATAGAATGCTTTCCTGGGGAAAAAAATAAGCATGAGGAAGACTTGTAAAACAGCAACAGACACTGACAGTAGCCACTCTGCTGGCCACTGAGAAAGAGAAGGCTTGGGGGAAGCCCATTGGTGTTCACAGCTTTAGCGAATGCTGCTGAGCATATGCAAGCCTTTCACTGTTCATTATTACTTAGAGGAGAGCTGATGGGTTCCAAAAAACCCAAGCTGTTTCTTTCAGGTAGAAGAGGAAGATATTTATATAACAAAGAGAGAAATGCTGGAAGTCATTTTTCAAGGGTTGGAGTGTGAGGTAGGGACTGTTTCAAGTGTATTGCTTTGGGCTTAAACTTCTAAAAAAGATGGAGGGGACACATTATAAAACCAAGCTTGCTTATACTCTTGGTTCTTAAAGATTTTATATTGAATCCCTCTAATGCAATACTGTAGAAGATATAATTTATGAGAGAGAGAGAGGCAGAGAGAGAGGGAAGGATGGAGGGAGAGGGAAGGATGGAGGGAGAGGGTGGGAGAGAGAGAGAGGGAGGGAGAGAGGAATATCAAACACAAAGTTTTAGGGGGACTTGATGTGGTTGTTTAAAATCTACAAGACTTGCTCTGAAAGACAGTACTATTACTGACAAGAAATGATTAGCAAAGCACTTCAGTTAGTAATAATTTATAGCTAAGAATTCTTTTAGAAGAAAGCAGTCCAGAGCCAAATCTCTCCTCCTCATCAGAGCTCTTTTATTGAAAATCTAAAGATTCATATATCTTGAAAGCCATCAGATGTGGTATTTTCTTGAAAATATATAATTGTCAGTTTAAGTTCTGATTTTAACAAAAGAAACATTCCTAGCCATATCCAATAAGAATGGGATTATATGTGAATATTTTTAACCACATAAGAATGTATTATATAGATAATTTAATATTTTTATGAATAATGAAGTAATTTCACAGTAGAAAATATAAATAATGTAATTCAATAACATTTGCTCAGAACCATCTTTGTGCCAAGCATTGTACAAGTTCATCTTTTCTTACAGTATGGCTTATACTAGATTAGATTAAAAAGAAAAAAAAAAAAAAACAATAGTAATTATTGAGTACTTGCTATGGTCCTGGAATATATATATTGCATGTATTAACTAATTTCTCTTTTCAGTCACTTAATGAATTAGGCATTACTATTAGTTGCCATTTTACTCATGAGGAAACTTAGGTATAATGATTTAAGTATCTATCTTAAGATAATTCAATAGGGAAATGACAGAACCAGGACTCAAGTCATACTGTAAAAAAGAATATTTAGACTATATTCCGCAATTTACTTAGACAATTATATCATTTCTTTCCCAGCCCCCTGGATCATAGTTGGCCATCCTTCCTACTTGTAATAAGGGAATAACTGAGGTTTGGAAGGCCGAGTAGACATGGTTATGCAAGAAGCCCAGGCCACTTCTAGTCAACTAACCTTTGGAGCACATACAGTTGTGATGCACAGGGCTCACTGAGCTGTTTCCTTGTCCCTCTCTGCCTGGGCCTTTTCTTTTCTTGGATCACCAGTGTTCCTGGACTGCAGATAAGCAAATTTCTCACAATTTTGTTGTTTTTATATGTCTATTTTGGGAGATGGGAATAAGGCTCACAGGGAAGATTAATTCTGGTGTCTCTAACAGTGGAAGTAGATGCAAACACATCATTGACATTTTGTTTAAAATATCAGTAGCATTAAATGTAAATTGCATCATCTATTTACTTTATATTGAGATAAAATTATTTTAAAGAGCCAATTTTAGAACTTAGAAATCAATATGTAAGGAATCACTTAAATTGTTAAAACATTTTTGTTTGGAAAAATATGTGAAAATTATGAAAATGCAAACAAAGAACATACTTAACACATCTTTTAATATGTCATCTAAAATAATTAAAAACTCTAGGATGAATTATAATGAGGTACTTCACAGTATGAATTCTAGAGATAAGATGGTGTTTTTTTTTTTTTTTTTTTACAGATACAGCTTCAAACCAAGTATTTCATTAGTACAGATTTTATACAAGTAGAAACTTTCAAGATATCTCAAAGGGAGCCAAGTGACACACCAAATAATGGCTTTATAGGCTCCCTGGCTTTTAAGTCAAGTCAGTTGTGTTCCATTTTAATTAATTAATTAATTAATTAAGTGAAATAAGCCAGGAGGCAAAAGACAAATACGATATGATCTCACTTTATATAGGAAACTAATGAATAAAACAAACAAACAGAACAGAACCAGAGATGAGGGAAAAAAGGAGCAGAACAATGGTAAACAGTGAGGAGGGAGAGGATGAGAGTGGGAAAAGTAGGTGAAGGGTTTAGTTAAGGAGCTAATGTTAAAAAAATATTATTTATTATTTCCAGAGAGAGAGGGAGAGAGACATCAATGTATGGTTGCTTTTACCTGGCTCCAACTACAGACCTGGCTAGAGACCTGGCTTGCAACCTGGTTATGTGTCCTGGCTGGGGAATCAAACCAGCAACCTTTGGGTTTGCAGGCTGGCCCCCTTATCCACTGTGCTACCAGCCAAGGCTAGCAGCTAATGTTAAAGACCCATGGACATAGACAATGAAGTGAGGATTGGCTGTGGGAGAGGGTGGGGCAGAGGAAAGCAATTGGAAAAAAATGAAACAATTGTAATACAACAATAAATAAATAAATAAATAAATAAAGATGTCCTTTTATTTATTTTTATTATTATTTTTAAAGATTTTATTTATTATTTTTAGAGAGAGGGGAAGGAATAGAGGCAGAGAGGGAGAAAGACTTCAATGTGTGGTTGCCTTTCACCTGCCTCCAGCTACAGACCTGGCTGGAGATCGGGCTTGCAACCTGGTTATGTGCCTTGGCTGGGAATCAAACCATCAACCTTTGGGTTTTCAGGCTGGTGCCTTACCCACTATGACACCAGCCAGGGCACCTAGAGTTTTTTCTTATATTGGTGCTGTAAAGATTAAATAAACTATTGATGGTAAATTGCTCATCAAAGTACTAACTGATAGTGAGAAATAGATACATTTAAAGAAACCAGGAGAATACACTAAAAATGACAAATGAAATCATTATTAAAAATGATCATGGACATATTATAACCTAGGGTGGTGAAACTCCACAAGGTATTTCTAGCACCACACTTGCCTGTTGTTTGCTGAGTTTTTCTACCCTAATTGGATCTCAGTTGTATCTTCTCCTCAGAATATTCCTACACATTGAGCCAAAAAGCTTGCCAATTTTTCACTTCCCTTGGTTTTCACATGACATGTTGTTGAAACCTTAGTGCAAATGATAAGCTTTCAACTTTAGTCTTGTCATGGGTCTACTTGAACTGCACAGTTGACTTTTTTCCAAATAATATTTGTAGAGTCCTTTACAGTGTCAAGACATTTTCACTATTTGATACATTAACACATTTGCTCTTTATTTTTCAAACTTGAACACAGATGAGAGCATTCCAAAACTTTTGCTTTTTAAACTTCAACTGGTCTATACAGTATTCATTTAAAAAAATCAATATAATTTTAAATAGACAGTTCAGTCAGTGATAAGAAATATTCAGAGAATGCTGTCAAGGCCCAAGCTCTCTGTGTTCATCTCAAAAATGATTTGAAACCTCAGACACATTCAACACAGTCCTATTAGATTCTCCTAATATGTAAACCTGACTCATTTATTTAGTTTGTTTTTTTTTCCCCTTTCTTCATAAGTAGCCTGTTGAGAGCAATTTGAGTGCAATAGTGGTTTTGTCCTGCCAAAGGAGTGGAGAAGCACTGAGATATCATGTACAATCAATCATGCAAATATAACATATGTCCATATGTCCAGGGACCAGAAGAAATCACACCACACCTTGAGAATGCTGCATATTATCACTAAATATTTATTTTTGATTGATGAATTGCTTAAAATATGACCAGGTCATTGGGAAATCAGGCAGGGAGCCAGTCAGAATTGTGATGAGCTTGGCTTTTTGCCCACTCATATCATAATGCTCCTCCTCCTCCTCCTCCTCCTCCTCCTCCTCCTCTTTT